>WNWU01013721.1:5041391-5104300 GCA_012654045.1 Ptyas mucosa
GAGGATCAACCAATCCCCGGCCGGATGTCCTTATAAGGACATAACACAACGGGCCAGAACAAAATTTAATTTTAAAACATCCGTTAGAAGTTTTGCTCTCATGGTAGTGACTTGACAGTTCCAGAGAGAGCGAAAGGAGGGGGGGCCACGTTTGTGTGGCTGGCTGTGGTCTCAGTTTAGAAGGGCCCTGTTGTTCTTAAACTCCGTTTCCAAAGCAAGCCCTGGAAGCCTCGCATAATGGTTTGAGACAAGATTTAGCGCCTACCGTCTCTCCTCAATTTTTCAGTCCTCAAAACGTGATTAACAGGCTTGCTTGCTCTGTGCCACTTTGCAAAAGGGATTTTTTTTTCCTTCCCCCCTTCAGCTAGCAACTCTGCAGATAAATGTTCTCCATTCTTATGGGTCTGCCTGCCCTTTTGTGTCCCCCCCCCCTTAGATTAAATCTTCCCTTAAAACGGACAGCTGGCCTCCAACATCCCAAGATGAAAATGCAGGATGCTGCAGCCCCCACCCCACCCCCACCTCCCAAAAAAAGCTTCATTAGGAAAAAACCAAGAACAACCTTTGGATCATGCAACAAAGGACACAATGACCAAACTTTTGCTTGGCAAGCTAATTAAAACGGAAGCCACCACAGTCCAGAGCCAACATCTAGGGCCAAACCAGGAAAAGAAGGCCGGGAGAGAGAAAGAGCCAGGGGGCTTAACGCCATTCAAAAACCAGCTTCCAACGGGGATTATGCTCAGGGCACATTAATTGTCATTCCAACTACAACCGTCCTAGTTTCAGCTTCTGTGAAGTTTACTCTCCAGTGCACAACGACTGAAAATCGGCATTGGTTGCAGGGCTCAGATAGCCTGCAGTATTTATTTTTTTTCCACAGCAAGTAAAAGAGAACTTTTAAGAAGCATAAAAGCCCTCAAAAACTTGGCTTGGTTTTTTTTTTCCAGCTTTCCATCATTCCCATTCATTCCAAAAACATGTAATCTCATTGTCGCTTGAGTACATAACAGTGTTTTTATACTTGCCCAAGCACAAGAAATAATGAATCTAAAATCAACAGCAGAAGATAATAAAAATGAGATGGAAGCAAAGGGGAAACAGCGGGAAGATTTAAAATATGGAGAAGTTTCTATGCCAAGGACTAAGAGGTTCCTCTGAACACAGCATAACCTCTTTAGGATAATAAGTCCTTTGATTTCTATGCAAATCTCCTGCTGAAGGAGATGAACATCAGTTCATAAGAAAGACCATCAATTCATGCCCTGATCAGCTGGTTGGTGGTGACACCTTGAGAGAAACCTCTGAAGAATTGTGCCCATTCCCCCTATATATCCTGAAAAGCTTAGGATGGCCCTTAAATCTTGACCACCAAAATGTTCTGCTTATATTCCTTTCTAGAATCTGTCAACCGGGTTGGAGGAGAACCTCAATAGTGCAGAACCTGAAACTTCCAATTCAGAAGACCACAACGAAGAGTAGCCCTGAGTGCCACCTGGGAAATTTGTCCCAAAGATGCTTTTTTTTCCCAAAAGACAACTGGATTTTCTTGGTTTTTTTCTTTGAAAATGTTTCACTTCTCATCCAAGAAGCTTCCTCGGTTCTTTTTGGAAGAGAAGAGAAACATTTCTGAAGAAAAAAAACCCAAGAAAGTTCAGTTGCCTTTGGGGGAAAAAACACCTTTGGGACAACCATGATCTGAATGATTGAGAATCTCCATAGACACAGAGAAATGTATATTTATTTATTTATCAAAAATTTATATATCCGTTTTTCTCAAGAGAAATGTCTCAAAACCCCAAGGGAATAATAAGCCTGGGGAATCCAGTTTGTTCAGGAGCGTGTACTCCTAATGACCACATCTTGATCCAGGAAGGGGATGTTGGTAACTGATTTTTGGTGCCTTCCTTTCTTCAGAAGTGGACAACTCGGTGCTTCTCTAAGAGAGATGACTACCAATTCTGCTTAAGGCTCATCTTCCAAGTCTTGCATTCTCTTCTACTTTTCTGTGATTCCCATGACAAGAACTGTGTGAGACATAGGCAGGTATGCAGGCAATCTACTTTGCATCTAAAGTCAGCCATGCATGTTCTACCTGTCAGATGAGCCTTGAAAAAGTAAGTGATAGCATCACACAAGACCAAGGTGAGGCTTTTGGGAATATACCAACACTGGATCTGTAGCACCTTTCCCATTCTGAATCTGAATTCCACGCACCTCTGCTTTCATTCCTTGGTGCAGGGTCATCTCATGTACAGCTTTAGAGTTGAATCCTTTGTATTCATTATTCTGGACTCTATAATTATCCTTGAATCCTAGTTAGTATAGGTATAGGCATGTTTGTCGAGTTTACCTCAATGGTAAGCAATACCTTCAATTATTTCTTAGACCACCATCTCTCCTGATCCTTTCTTTCTATTACTCTTCTTTCTGCTCCACCCCAATTTCAACAACTGCAATTTCCCAATTTCCTGTCTTTTAAGAAATGTCTTGTTTACATTTTGCCTTGAACTCTCAATGATAATCTCTGGGCAAACAACTACAGAGTCCAAAGCTTGGTGCTATCAAAAGCCATGATAAAGAGAGGAGGTAAATCATTTCAAGGTGAGTTAAAATGCATACATTCCAAGGTTTGAGAAAGAAAGAAAGAAAGAAAGAAAGAAAGAGAGAGAGAGAGAGAGAAAGAGAGAGAGAGAGAGAGAAAGAGAGAGAGAGAGAAAAGAAAGAGAGAAAAAGAGAGAGAAAAAAGAAAAAAGAGAAAGAGGAAAGAAAGAAAGAAAGAAAGAAGAAAGAAAGAAAGAAAGAAAAGAAAGCTACCTAAAATTTGAATAAGCAAAATCTTGGAGGTGCCTTTGTAAGTATTCAGCATCTGTTTACCAGCAATGGCATTTCAGTTGCAATGGCTTTGTTCACCCAACACACTAATTCGTGGTTAACCGAAGTAAAGTTAATGAAGTAATTCAGTTGCTTTGCACAACACAAAGAATAATAAGCTGGTTGAATAAGACTCTGGGCCACATGCTCAAGAACTGGGCTTTAGCCTAGTAAGTTATTAAAACCCAGCCGTTGAGAAATAGCGACCAATGAGAATGCCGTTTGCTCTCGCCCTTCCAAAATTTCTTTTTTCTGTGTAATTTTGGCGTTCCACTTATGTGGACATTGGCATGTTGGTTACAACATGCCAATATCCACATAACAGCTTTCTGTGCTCATGTGCTGCCTCAACACACTTCTAATTGCACAAAAGGGGGATTCTACCATTAGATGCATTTTCAGCACTGAATTATTTTATGTACGTTTCATTTAGCTATTGCTGGGTGACTTAACTCTTTGAAGATAATTTTCAATAATAAAAGTATTTCTGGTTTAGGTTGAGAGCCTGAGATACTTGCAATTTATGTTTCCAAGGAAATAACAATGTAAGAAATCCAACTAGTATTAGCACTAACTAACACTGATGATGTTACGTGAAACGCCTGCAAGAAAACAACCAAATTCAGAGAGCACCAAGGATGACTTCCTCCTCCTCCTCTCCATTCCCTTCTAGCACTGATGTTGTTACCTACATGGGTAATGAAACGTCTGCAAGAAAACAAATCAAGTTCAGAGAGCACCAAGGATGACCACCTCCTCCTCCTCTGAAATTAAATTTCCCTTAGACTTTCAGTCCATCTCTAGATTGGAGAAAAGCATCTATTTCATGGGCCGGATTTCACACTTATAGAAATGCTCAGATGAAATCTGCCTGATGCCTACCTACCAAGCATGGAATTTTCTAGCTATTAAAGTAGGAACATACACAGAAAACGTAAAGGGGTCCAGAACTCATCCATTAGCACTTCACACAAATATATTTGATGGATTTCCACAGACACGTTCTTTCTCAGTGTCCTCAGTGAAAATAATATTCTAATTATTTTGATCTTTGTTGTTGTGGCATCCTTCATCAACTTCTCTCTGTTAGTCACCGTCTTCGTCATGAACACAAAATGGGGGGAGGGGAAAGTGCCCATAACAAACACCCACACTCACATAGTTAAAAGCTTTTCATTCACCATAGAAATAAGAGTTGGAAGGGACCTTGGGAGTCTTCTAGTCCAACCCCTTGCTGAGGAACTTTTTTTAAAAAATTTGATTTATATGCCGCCCTTCTCCGGAGACTCAGGGCGGCTTACAATGCGCTAAGCAATAGCCTTCATACTTTTGTATATTTATACAAAGTCAGCTTATTGCCCCCACAAACTGGGTCCTCAATTTACCTACCTTAGAAAGGATGGAAGGCTGAGTCAACCTTGAGCCTGGTGAGATTTGAACCTGCAATAATTGCAGGCAGCTAGTGTTAATAACAGGGTGCTTTAGACCACTGTACTACCAAGGCTCTTTCAACTATGGAGCTATTTTGCACCAGAACAAATTTCATTCCATTCTCTAAATATTCAGTTTCATCATACATCAAATTTCACACATCTCCCTACATAAATCCTTTTCCTTTTAGCCCTGTGCAAGATTTACTGCAATACAGTGGTCATTATTTGCTGGAAATATTTTTTTTTTAAAAAAAATCCTTGTTTTTCAAGAGCCAGGAGGGACACAAATAAAACCTTCAGCAGGGTTGTTCTTTTGGGTGTCCTTAAAGTGAAGGCAACCTCTGAGAAGAAGTCCCCAATTCCCACCGCAACCCAACCTTTCTCCTCCTTCCCATCCACGGCTGCCTCTTTTGGGGAACCTCTGCTGAAAGTACACAACGTCCCAGGCAGCCCTGTCTTTTGTGTGCTAGGTAAAGAGGCAGGACACAACACATTCCATTCACCAGGACACAAGGGCCTTCTATTTCGGGGCTAATTAAAACGGTGTTTTGAGTCTTCCTTCTTGCCTCCAAGTTTGGAAACGGCCGAGAATTATATTTCCTGCCATGCAGCTACAGCATGAAGTCTGCCAATAGCCTCTGTCAGACTCATTTCGTGCTGCTGTCCAAGGGGTCTCCAAACTTGGCAACGGTAAGACTTGCGGACTTCAGCGCCCAGAATTCCTCAGCCCTGCTTTAACTAGTTTTAAAGTGGCCTAGTTTGGAGACCCCTGGGCTACAACACGGGAAACCAAGCTCTGTGCAGGCAGTCCTCAGCATACGACCACAACTGAGCCCCCAGACGTCTGCTGCTAAGTGAAACGTTTGTTAAAGGAGTTTGTTAAAGGAGTAACAAAGGCCATTTTACGACCTTTCGTGCCACAGTCGTTCAGTGAAGCACTGCAGTTCACACGGTTGCGAAGTGAATCTGGCTTCCCTGTTGACTTTGTCAGGAGGTCACAAAAGGGGATCACGTGACCCCGGGACTCTGCGACCGTCATATATATGAACCAGTTTCCAAGCATCTGAATTTTGATCATGTGATCATGGAGATGCTGCAACGGTTGTAAGTGTGAAAAATGGTCATAAGTCACCTTTTTCAGTGCCGCTGTAACTTTGAATGGTCAGTAAACGAAGTGTTGTAAGACTACCCATATTTCTTCTTCCTCGAGCAGAGGAACCAAGCTGCTGTAAGTCAGGCTCCATTCTCACAACCCAAATGCAGAAATCTAATAGTTGATAAGTATCTATATATAGTCCAGAGGGGGGGAGAGAAACGAACCCAACGGTCAAGCGATATATTTCCCCTACCCAAGAATATTAAAATAGAGAAATACGCTTTGAAGCCAATGAGAAGTTAGCGTAAATGTTTATCTGAGCTGCTCTGAATATTTAAAGTCATGGATTTTCTTGAAGACTAGCTAACTTTCCAAAAGTGCCAGAGGACCCTCACATCAAACCTGACTTTCTAATGTCACATTGGAAATTGTGCTCTGCACGCAGCAGGCTAGAAGCCACCAAGGTGTAAAGCTTTGAAAAAGGAGACAAACCAGGGGTGAAATTTACTTACCTTCCTTACTGGTTTGGAAGTGCACACGCCACCCGCATGCGCTCACTTCACTCGCGTGCGTGCGTCACATGCGGGTGCAAACCCTCTGCACAGGCACAAAACCATCTGCGCATGCGCAGAGGGTAAAAACCAGGAAGTAATGACACCTGGGAGGGTGGGCGGAGCCTCGTGTCGCCATCGCTACCGGTTCTCTGAACCACCTGCCACAATCGCTACCGGATTGCCTGATCCGGTCCGAACCAGGAGGATTTCACCCCTGAGACAAACATTGTATTTGGGAGGTTTAATCTTCCCCGTGCTTCTTGGTATGAAAAAGCTGGCTAAAGAGAGTTGTGTTTATGGAGAGACAACACACCACCCGGCGTTCTTCGTAGAAATCTTGCTGCTTTTTAGAAGGAGCCCCCCCCCCCCCCCTCCCCCCCGTTTCCTGCATTTGAATGGAAGGGTCAGAGCAGACCTCCTGCATGCTGCTACTACCTCCTCACGGACCTCAAATGATATTCTACAGTCACCTTCCAGGACCTCTTTCCTAGCAGATCTACTTGTCATTGCAACCACAGAAAATGCATAGGTGGCCCCTTGGCTTTTATGCTGGAGTTGCCCATGGATTGGAATGTTCATTGGCTTGGCTTTTGGGGGGGGGGGGGCAAGGAGAAGTTTCCTTTCCCCCACCCCCCCCCCCCCTCTGCTAAAAAATTAAATAAAATACAGGAAACCTTTTTTTCCCTTTTAAAATCAAATGCCTCACACGCTATTTCGGCTTACTTATGCCATGTAGGTGGTCTTGATTTAACATCAAGGATAACATAGAGGTCAGCTGCTCCAAAGTTTCTCTCCGACTTTTGAGAATATTCGTTTCAATCCAAACTGGAGAAAATTTTACTCTTTTCTGCTGTTCTCATCTTATTATTTTGACTGATAGCGAAAGCTCCGGATTTCTCCGTAGTAACGTATGGCTGTGAGAGGTGGACCATGAGGAAGGCGGAGAGCCGAAGAACGGATGCTTTCGAATTGGGGCTCTGGAGAAGACTCTGGAGGGTCCCTCGAACTGTGAGGAGGTCCAGTCAGTCGATCCTGAATCGCCCCTTTCTGTAGGACAGAGCATGAAGCTGAAGCTCAAATACTTTGGCCACCAGATGAGAAGAGAGGACTCCACGAGAAGACCTTGATGTTGGGAAGGACGGAAGGAGAAGGAGACAGCAACTCATGCTTGGTGGACATGTATCTTCACAGAGGCATCATCGTGTGACTTCACATCTCATGGTGAACAGCCCTCTGGAGAAACTGCTGACCAAAACAATTGAAATGAGAGGCCCTTGGTGCTCTCGGAGCTTGGAACCTCTGCAAGAAAACAAGCATGCTCAGAGAGCACCAAGGAAACCTCCAGTAGTTTTTTAAAATATATATATATCTCTCAATCTACATGAGAATGCAAGAGAACTTGTGGGAAATGTCTATCATTCCAGTTTTAGGAGTTTTCCAATGCTTTTATTAGAATTTCGGAGGTCAGTTGGTGCCATCTGGTGGCATTCTGTGGCCAAGCCAAAGCATCCGCATCCCTCCTCCCTCCCCAGGACTTCGGCCGAGGCTGCAGTTGCACCAGCAGCAGAGAAGAAAGAGGATCGTAGCAGCCTCATTATCCGCTATTAGCCAACGGCACCTGTGTGTGTGTGTGTGTGTGTGTGTGTGTTTGATGGCCTCTAGTGAGATTCCTTCTCTCTAATGGGTTCGTCATCACTCTTGCGCTGCTGCGTTCGGTGGCTGGATTGTTAAGATTCCTGCAGCTACCTGCCCAGCACTGTCATGGGGGCAGGAGATGAAAAGGGCCTTTAAAATTACATGTTGATTATACGCTTGACAAGTTTGCATGGTTTTTCCTGTACAGAAAGAGCTGATAAAAAGGTAAACTCTCCGCCCCACAATCCTTCGGCGGAGAGAGCTTCCCTGAGGCTAAACCCAGGCAGCGTTTTACAAGTAGTCCTTGACTTACAACAGTTTGTTCAATGACCGTTCGAAGTTATAACGGCACTGAAAATAGGGACTTCTGTCTGTTTTTCACACTTACGACCATGAACATGATCAAAATTCATCAGCTGGGCAACTGATTCATGTTTATGACGGTTGCGGTGTCCCTTTTGCGACCTTCCGACAAGCAAAGTCAATGGGGAAGCCAGCTCCGCTTAATAACGGTGTTACTATCTTAACAAATGCAATGGTTCACTTAACAACTGTGGTAAGAAAAGTCGTAAAATGGGGCAAAACTCACTTAACAAATTTTGGGCTCATTTGTGGTCGTAACTTGAGGACTACCTGTACTGTACGAGAGGAAGGAGTCCCATTCTCCTTCTATCCTCACCTCGTTTCTTCTCTCCTGGAAAAGCAGTTGGTAAAAAAAAACCCTGAACAATAGAGAAAAATGACAAAAGTGGGTTTTGTGCTGAGTGGTTCTCCTTGCACAGTGATGGGATAAAATACTTCTGAAGGCCATCACCGGTTCTCTTGAGAACACACGACTTTTTCCAAAGAAAGCACAATTTCACAAGACGAGAAAACCAAGTTGAATAGACGTTATCTCTTGACTTCTGAAGACCTGGTTTGGGCCTGCACCTCGTCCTTGAATTATGACCGTCATGGAGCCTGCCCATAACTCATGACAGTCGTAAATCAGGGCACCCACGTGACTGACCTTTTTTTTTCCCCAGTGGTTGTTAAGCAAACACTACAGTTGTTAAGCAAGTCTGTGGCTCTCCATGAGCCAGTTTTATAAAATAAAATAAAAAATAGAAATAAATGCCAGTTTTTTTATGTGGGTGCTGCAAATGGCAGTAAGTTTGGCTCAGTAGCCGAGTGACCAAGGGACGTCCTATGTCCGCAGGGGTGGGGGTGGGGATGGGTTGGGGCCAGGGGTGAAATGCTACCGGTTCACACCGGTTCAGGTGAACCGGTACTGATAAAAACTACCAGTTCAGAGGAACTGGTAGTTAAAAAAAGCTACTGGTTGGTCCGAACTGGCATTTCCGATGATCAGCTGTGCCGTGCGGTTTATATTTGCTAGAAAGCAGGAAATCCTCCTTTCTAGCAAAGCTAAATCAGGCAGCCCAGCTGTTCCCCCCCTCGCTGTTCTACTTACCTTCCGAAGCCTCCTTTTTCCACGCGAAGCGTGTGTTTGGCGTGCATTGCACATGCGCACACAGCGTGCTTTTGGTGCGCACCACGCATGCACGGGGAGCAAATCGGTGGCAATCCGCAGAGGATTTCACCACTGGTTTGGGCCCAACCGTCAGAACTTCAAATATGAATCGTATTTTCCCCAGGTAGGTCTGCCATAACTTTGAATGATGGTTAAGCAACTGATCGTAAATGGAGGACATGCCTGGATTAAACCTGCAGAAAAGGAAACTACCTTCCTGGCTCACTTCGTTCCTTTTCCTCCAAAGTTAGGGAGAGAAACAAACAAGGCAGGTTCAATCTTTCGTCTAAGTTTGCCCAAGGTTTAGCTCTTCCCTTCTCTGGCATTCCTGTTTGCGTTTGCTGTCCTGGTGACCAAAGGCGATGTTGCAACGGTTGATTGTGTTGAGTCTCAAGCTCACTCTGTGAAGCCCTCCCTGTGGACTGGTCACAGCTCCACACAAGGCAGCCATAAAACACAGTTCAAACAACACTGCAGAGAGAAAGCAAGAGGTTCAAAAGGGAGATCGATGCACCACAACAGAGGCATTAAAACTGTCCGGTTTTCTTAAATTCTGTGTCTCCAACTCTTCCTCTGGAAGAGCAAAGCAGTCAATAGAACTGCTGGAGTCCTACCTATATTCTGTTCAAGGATTTTGGACACCTTTTGTATAGCATTCAGCTCAGGTAGGTGATGATCAATAAAGTGACATGGTGAAAACCTGGCCAGGTCTACCATCTTTCAAACCTAGGATCTCTGGGAATGAGAAATTTGCATCTATGTGATGTGATGTGATGTGGGGTTCATAAAATCCAAGGAACATGGCCTGGCATCATATTTATGTATTCTTCCCCCACCTTTATACCTGAATTATAACAAAACCCAAAATCAGTCGTATCCAATTGTTCTGCTTAGCTTTGACACAAAATAAAATGGAAGCTAATCCATTTAAACAGGTGTCGCGTTCAGCCAAGAGGAAAATTGATTGGGGGCCAAGATTCTTGGTACCCCTCAGCATACGACTGTAAGTGAGCCCAGAATTAGTAATAAGTGATACTGATCATTAAACAGTCATCAAAATGGCACATCTGGGTCATAAGTATCCTGAGGAAGTCCGTCATAACTTTGAATGGTCTCTAAGCAACCAATCATGAGAATCTCCATGAAGAGCCAGTTATAAATTAAAAACTATCTGTACACTTCGAGCCACCTGAGTGGACTACAGGACACTGAAACTATACTACTTTCTACTTTCAGTACTGTGAAAGGATTGAGTATTCCCCCTAAAAAAATATTTTTCTAAGTCCAATTTCTTATTTCCGGACTCTGCATCATGTTTCGCAAGGACATAAAGTCCCCTTAATCTTTTTGGCGTTTTTTAAGTTTTGAGAATGGATTATCAGCACCTAAAACTGTGTATTCCTAAAACAACTGAATGCATCTTTTTACAAGTGTAGCTTCTGGAGCAACTACCACAAGGAGCCCGTCTCCGAACAGGAGACAAGTGGAGGAAAATGTGTGAAAAGCAAGAGGGAATTAGAGGCAACCAAATACCGGTAAATGAGGTTTCTCGTACCTGAATTATGTTTTGTGATCTCTCCTCCCTTTCACTTCGTTTAAGTCTTATGCTGATTATTATTCATCAGAGCTCTCCTGACTACTCCCCCAACCCACACCTTTTCTGGGGAAGTTTCCTCTCCTTCCTGGTTACCATGGGGCCAGGTTGGCAGAGCCGAGAGAGTCCTTGCCCTGCTCTCTTGAAGGAACTCCTTCTTCTTTGCAAACACACCGCAGTGAAAGGCTTCAGAACAGAACAGAGTCTCCATTGGCTTCTGAAAGCTTTGCCATTTCTTCCTAAGGACCTAAGCTTGCCCACGTAAACCCCAGCTAGAAATGTTCTCACCCTCCTTGCAAGCGGGAATTGCAGTATTCTGAACAAGCACGGGAGGTGGCTTGGATTCCCACTGCTAAATTACAGTGAAATTTACCAAAGCAGAGTCAATGCCCTCTGAACTTTCAACCTGAATATTTGAACAAAGGTGCCCCGGTTATCTACTGTGGAAAGGGGTGGGAGGCAAACATTAATTTGAAGAAATATAAAATAGATAGGGAATCAGAGAAGTTTAATAGGCTACAGCCAGATCATCAAGTGGGCATATACTCAACACAGGTAAGTTATCAAGAAAATCTCATACTGTGTTTCATCACTTCCAATGGCCAAACCTACTAGAGATACCAACAGTTTACAGAGTGACAATCAAAATCAGATGATTAAATCCACAGTGGCTCGAACACAATGCTCAGAACAAAGATTTGTATCTGTGCAATACTTCAAAGGGGTGATTCAGACTGAAAGAGATTGAATCAACTCGCTCCTCCAACTAAGAGGTGATAGCAATATCTAGATGCCTTCAGATTGCTTCAGAGAGACATGAAGGGCAGCCTCGAGCTTTCCCTGAACAAAGCTGGAGGAAGAAATAACACTGATGTAAGTGGTAGCCAATGTGTCAATAGCCACGGCCTCTTAGAGAGCATGGGAGAAGGTTGCACTCTTTCCATCTCTCATTCTTCTACCAGAACTTAATTGAGGCAGGTCAGACGTCCCTCAGAGCCTCTGCTTTTTCCATCCTCTTCCTCTCCTTTTCCTCCTGACCATTTGCCTGAATGCGAAACACAAAACAACACAACATCTCAGAGAGCAGGTTTCCAAGGTTGCTATTGACCAAGGAATTTATTTCTGGGCAATACTGTGTAAGATAATATGTCCTGGTATTTATCTAGGTTATTTCTTCAGAGTAGACTCAAACAATTCTGCAGCAGGTATTGTACAGTAATATACTGCCTATATTCAGTGGAGTAGAGAGCCTGAAATCAAACGCCAGCCCTCTTTAGGTTACACTTAATAGCTTGCCTTTTTATTTAAATGATTTGTAGCCACGGGAGTACGTAAAGGGCATTGCCATCATGGGGACAGCTACGCTGGAGATGCCACCCTGGAGACACATTATGGTTTATAACATTGATTCTCAGCCTTGTCAACTTTTAAGACGTGTGGACTTTAGCTCCCAGAATTCTCCAGCCAGCATAAGCTGAAGTCCATACATCTTAGAACATAGGGTTGGCAGGGACCTCAAAGATCTTCTAGTCCAACCCCCTGCGTAAGCAGGAGACCCTCTGCCATTCAGGACAAGTGGCTGTCTGGTCTCTTCGTGAAAACTTCCAGTCATGGAGCCCCCACCACTTTGGAGGCAAGTAGTTCCCCTGATTGATAGTCCTGACTATCAGGAAATTCCTCCTTGGTTCTCTCTTGAATGATCTTCCTGCCGTTTCTTCTTGTAGAGTTGAGGCTCTTAAGTGGCTCAAGTTGAGAAAGGTTGAGAAACCCCAACAGGGAAGGCTTTTCAACAATAGCCTCCGCTGAGTGTCAATCAAATCACAAAGTGGGTTTGACGAACGTTCCTCTCTTGGCACCACAGAACAGAATCTCCCGTTAGAGAGGAATAAATTTAAATATGGGGGAAGAAAAGTTTCTCAGTTGGTGGCTGACATTCGGCTCCACAGAATCCAAGCCGTGGACAAGGAGGGACATCTGTTGCCAACTTGGCTTCCAACGCAGCCCCAGAGAAGCAGGCAGTGTGTCTCTCAACACATCAGCCAGTCGCTGCCTTTGTCTCCTCTGGAGTTACCCAGAAGTCACTTTTCCCATCGTCTTCTGCTCTCCTTCCACTCTTTGTCCCTGTCTGGCTTTGCCGGATACTTTTTCCTGTACCAGTCAGACCGAGATAAGACGCTTATCATTATATTGATACCGGTATCAATCGACCTACGAACACCAAAATATTTGTGGCTAAGGGAAACATTTGTTACATGCGTTTTCCCTCATTACTTGTCAGAAGGTGGCCAAAAGGAATCACTTTATGATCTGCAGCCGTCATAAATACGAGTCAGTTGCCAAGCATCCAGATTTTGATCCTGTGACCACAGGGATGCCGCAATGGTCATAAGTGTGAAAAACAGTCATAAGTCACTTTTTTCTGCACTGCTGTAATTTTGAATGGTCTGTAAACAAACTGTGCTTAAGTCAAAGGCTGCCTGTATGGGAACTCTTAATATCCTTGTATTTTATAGATGGAGAAATAACACCACCAGACGCCCCCTCTCTTCTCGGATGTTTTTTTTTTCCTTTGTGTTGTGCAAAGTCACACCCACAAGTTTGCCAGCTCAAAACCCAAACGCTGATGAGTTCCTTTGCTAGGCTTGGAACTCTTTTTGATTGGAACGGGACACATATATTTTTGCATTAGTTCATTACAACTGATCTATTGGCTCCTTGACAGACAATCAAAGGAGGTGACCATGTCGTCCTTCACTAGAAAATGGGAAATATTTTTAAAAAGCATTTGAAGGGAACTCCTGAAACCATCACGCAAAGCATTGCGAGGTTAATATGGACTATTTTGCCTGGCACCTTTACTCCTATTCTGACAGGCAAGGGAAAAACTGCAGGCATTTTGACATGTCCTTACTGAGGACTGTGATTAAAACTGTTATCGGTTCGAATGGAATTGAATCCCGGTGCCTCAATCTAAAATAAAACGGAGCCTGACTCATTCCGGCAGCCGACTCCACGGCCAAGATTTGGGGCGAAAACCAGGATAAATTCCCACATGGAAACAGTTGGATGCTGAGTGAAGAATAAGATGACATATTTTCCACTATTCCATCTTCAGAAGCTGTTGGGACTCCTAGCTGCATCGTATTATTTCGTTCCCTGGTTTTATATATTGCCTTTCATTAAGAAGAAATAATAGGGCAACTTTTCAGGATGAAATACTAGGATCGGGTTAAATTAAATGGTTGGACAAACCCTTTCATGCATCTTGCCCACATTCTTAAACCACAACTGAAAGCAACTCCATAAAATTAGACCAGATCAGACCTCAGATACTGCTTCTTTTAGTATCCAATGGCATCCAAGTGGCAGGAAACCTGAATAATGTTGCTCAGAGTGCCTAGCAGGGTGTTTCAAGTCGGTCCACACATCTTAAAATTACAGAGGTTGAGAAGTCAGAGAAGAAGGACTTGGCTGACCAACGGGACTCCGGTTACCCAGACAGATGACTGGAGCTATGCCCCAGAGGCACCAATTCCTTGTGTGTCCAATCACACTTGACCAATGAAATATTCCACTCCACTCCACTCCACTCTACTTTATTCTTCACCATAAGTAGCTAAGGTAGAAATCGAACTGAGATCAGATGTTGGTTGAGAAGATGCCTCCTCATCCACCACTACTATTACCATTACAGAGGTGCAACCATGTGCCATGCCTATCCTACCACTAGTAAAATTTCAGCTACGAGTAGTCCTCACTTTATAGTATGAGTGTAATGAAGCCTACCCATGTGACTGACCCAATTTTATGGCCTTTTTTGATTTTCAACACTGAAAATTGGACTGACTTTGGACCAAGGGACAGATGATGGAGGTGAATTTTTAACCTACTCTGTGTTAAGAGATTAAATATCATTTATGAGATATAACCCAAAGGCACTACTTGCAGTTACATTTGCTAACAACATTACATGAAGTCGGTAAAAAGTACGGTGCATGATTTTATACTCTAAAAGAAGTGCAAAAAGAAGGGGAAGAAATTGCAGACAAGCAAACTGGGAAGTCCAGTTCTTAATGCTGAAGAGCAACAAACTTTGATCAACTTTAGAAGTTTTCTACAAAGATGCCAAAAAACCAAAGGTCCTAATAAGACAATTCATAAGAATGTTTTCTAATATGATTTATACTGGAAAGCATGGAGAAACCTAATGTACTGTACAGGCACTCCTTGGCTTACAACTGCTTGTTTAGTGACCGTTCGAAGTTCCAACGGATCTTCCTGCAGGTACATACAACCCAGTTCTGATGCTAAGCGCCCAACATGTGACTGTAATGAAGTGACCACGTGTTGAACCTTTAGCAACATTTACAGCTGTTTGCAGCATTCCTGAAATCACGTGACTGCGTTTTCTGACAGTTTTGCTGAAAATGGGCATTTACTTTTAAGTTATCAGCCCCTAGCAAACCATTGCATTTGGTTAACGACCGCCGTACTTGCTTAATGACTGCCACATTCGTTTAACAACTGCAATGTTTACTTAATGATGACCGATGCAAAGAAAGGTTTTAAAGCCGCATCAGTCACGTGGGTGACCTGATTTACCACTATCACAACCGGGGGCGGATTTCAAAACCCGTCACTACCGGTTTGCTCGTGGGCGCGCGCATGATTCTGCACATGCGCAGAAGTGTCCGGACAGGTGGGGGAGCCTCCCACCGCTGCTGTTACCCGTTCTCCGATCTGGTGCAAACTGGTAGCAACCCACCACTGATCATAACACAAAATGATGGGCAGTCTCCTTTACAGTCATAAAACGAGGCCTACCAGTTCAGACACACAGCAGCTTAACACAGAGCTAATAAATGCTCGATTTCCATCCTAACACAACACAACCTTTTTAACCGGGACCTCAGCATTCGACAATCTCTTTGCTCTTATCACTGACGTTTGGTGTTTTCTTGTCCCCGCTGTACGATCCCCAAGGAGAAGACCCCTTTATACTCAGGCCGTCTTTACTCATTAAAGCAACAGCATCTTTAATGAACCCAGGGAGGTGAGGAGACGCTTTTTTCAAAATCATTTTCATAGCACACATAATCTTATTTTTTTAAAAAAAATCAATCCCGTATTTGTTTTAAACTTTTCTCTTTTTTTCAGTACTGCTATTTCTAAACTCTGCTTCTTACAACATCTAAGCTCTGGGGCCTTCTAATCAGTTTTTCAGGGATATTTTCGGGATCCAGTCCTTCATCCAAATTATGAAAACAGCCCTGGACAATCATGTTGCAAGCTTCACCCCTTTTTCATCCCTGTATGGAATATCGCAACGCACAAAAGAGGCTGGGCTTCTGTCCATCAATGCAACATTCTTTACATCATCCACTCCTCCGTTCTCAAGTCATCCTGAGTCTGGGGTCTCTTGATGGCTTCAGTCTCTAAATCAGGGGTCTCCAACCTTGACGACTTTAAGACTTGTGGACTTCAACTTCCAGAGTTCCTCAGCCAGCTGGCTGAGGAACTCTGGAAGTTGAAGTCCACAAGTCTTAAAGTCGTCAAGGTTGGAGACCCCTGCTCTAAATCACTGGAGTGTCCCACATCCTCACAACAGCTGGGACAGAGATTGAATTGATCAGCTTACTAGTCCTCAACTTTTTCCCCATAAGAACCAAGGTCCCATCACTGGATGCTTTCATGAACCTTCACACAAGCTATTTACACTCTTAAGAGTTGATCAATGATGACGTTAACTAGTTGGGTAATGAAACGTCTGCAAGAAAACCACCAAACTCAAACAGCACCAAGGAGTCCACATCTTTCTTAACCACACCAGGCACTGATTCATACTTGGGATTGCCACATTCTAACTGCTGAAGGGTGCAAAACACACCATTTCACATTTGTGTCGCACAAAAGTGCCACTATTTGGAAGAAGAGACTGTTTCATTGAACAAGGGCGCCTGGGAAGGAAACTGAATTGCAACTAACGAAATCATACCAAATATGTTTCAAATATTTTCTTTCCATTCCCTGTGAATCACAAGATCATTTGTATAAACTACAGATCAGGAAACACTAAGAATCATAAGTATAATTAGGAATGTTGTTTTTCTCAGCTGTTGTTGTTTTTTAAAAAAAGAAGACTTTTCTCACCCACCGCAAAACAAAAAAACCAATTAGAATTAGCAAGATAAGAAATCTTGTGGGCATCACGTAGCAGCATGATTCAAAACTGGCATGATTTTGATCACAATGTCAGGATAATCCTGTTTAAAACAAGACAGCGATGCCAAGCAAGATAAATAAAACCATAGCAGTCATCACAATTCTCTTGAAATGTTTATACTAACAGATCAATTGTTCTCATTAACAAAACGCACATGAGGTGATCAGGGAACTTTCCGCACTGATTCCTAAGCAGAAAAACTAGAAGGACACGTGAGCCCATTTGAAGCTAAAGAGAACACACACACACACACACACACACACACACACACATAGAGGACAATTTCAGACCAGAATGACAGCATTATAAAAAACGTGTAGTGGCCTGTGTGGAAGTTACCTACAAAAAGTAGCCTCTCACACCAAGACTATTCCTCCCATCCTAAAGCAATCCTACTGATCAAGGTTTGGGCCATTCTCCACCATAGTGTTTATCCTGCCAGATCCGTCTTCAAAACTTGGGATTTTGAGCAGGGGCTGCCACAGAGGAGAAGAGGAAGGGGTCAACCTATCCTCCAAAGCACCAGAAGGCAGGACCAGAAGCAATGGATGGAAACCAACCATGGAGCGAAGCAACCTGGAATTAAGGAGAACTTTCTTGACAGAACAATTAACCAGTGGAACAGCTGGCCTCCAGACGTTGTGGGGGCTCCATCACTGGAGGTTTTTAAGAATGGAATGGAATGAAATTTGTCTGAAATGGCACAGGGTTTCCTGCCTGAGCTGGGGGTTGGACTAGAAGACCTCCAAGGTCCCCTCCAACTCTGTTATTCTATAATTCCAATTTGCCGGACGTTGGCTAACCTTAGAAATGAACTAAACTCATTAAAAGCAAGAGCCTCTTAAGGAAGCTAAACTGGATTCAGAGCTTCTCCGTGCCTATCATGTACCTCATGTGGATTTGCCCCTGATTTAAACGGGGCTTATTTCAAACAAGTCATAGTTAGTTCATCACTACAGCTTTAGATTTAAGAACTGCAGTTAGCCACAAATGAAAAGCTACCATCCAAATCTGCTCAAACCTTCCTGGTTTAAGCCATTTCTCCTGCTTCTTCCCTATTTCTTTCCCTTTGGCTGTAACCGTTTGTGAAATGTTACTTTGTGTTAATGTGCTGTAGGTTTTAAAAGAGCAAATATTATTTTTAATTGCTTTTCAAAGTCATATAATCCCGCTAGAGCCTGGAAAGTGGGCACAATTATTCCCAGCTAAAATAAACACAAGATGCAAACAATTTCTCTCTGTGCAGACGTGTATCTGTTCTCTTTGGTGCCCTTGTACGTTTTGTTTATAACTGCAAATTAGCAACAAGTTGTCTCAAGCACCCCTTCGGTTTTGGAGCTGTAAATATCGAGAGGGGGGGAAAGATACATTCCCTGCTAAGCAGAGTAATTTTCCTTCGGGGGTTTTAAAAAATAACCGTAATGGGCCACAACTGGAACACAACCCCTTGTGGGTCTCTGAATGGTCCCCCTGGCTCTGTCTGAGTTCGCTTGCTACTTGTCATGCACCAACCGTACCGAGTTATATCTTTATCTGAATGCGAATGCAAATTTGAATGCTTTTTTATCTCCGTGTCTATTCTGTGGCGGCTGAATAGAGTGGCCGCATGTTCCCGGCTGCAAAGGAGTTCAGTGACCTCCCTAATCATCACTGCCACTCTCATGAATGACCTACACGGTCCATTCTGTCTTGCCTCTCTACTTTCATTCATAAAAATAAAATTGACATGGTCTTTGCTGCAGGCTGGAGAAAAGGAGCCGGAGGGGAAAAGCTCCGCTCAGAGGAGGCCCCCAAAGCCTTCGGTTTGGACCGTATTCAAGAACGGCCCCGCCATCTGCCTTCTTCTCCCTCACGGCGGAATACCTCCCTGGAAGATGCTAGAATCTGCACCACCTTTACTAATAGCTAGTACTCCTATGAGCAAACACAGGCATTCCTACAGAATGCCTCCTTTCAGTGCGGCTGAGTGGCAACACAAGGCAGGAGCTGTTATAACCTTCCCAGCCCTGCGTGGAGAATTAGATCACAAGCGGAGGGGGGAAATGTTTCCAAGCCCCCCCCCCCTCTTTTTTTTTGCAAAATAAGGCCTTGGACAGCGAAATGCAAAGTTGCTGAACAACCCGCCTTAGGAACGGACCAATGACCGGCAGCCCCTGTTTCGCCCTGAAAAAGGCCCTGCCTGCCTCCCTCTGCAATGTCCTGATCAGAAAGTAAACAGGAGTGCTGTGTCTGCGGCTGAACTGTCTCCTTTGTTCAAGCTGCTCAACAGAAGGTTTTCACAAAGCTAAGATTTATATCAGGCCTGTTATATTTATAGCATTTATGGCCTGTTGAGTGCAGAGTTTCGCTACCCTAAAACGTTGGGCCAGCTTTATTCGTGAAATCCAAGTTTCCCTCCAGTGCTGGGGATAACTGCTGTCAACAGTCACTCAAATTAAGACTCTTTTGTCTTCGGGAATTAAGTCTAATTGTTGTTGTTTATTCTGGTGGGCCTGTAACCTACTCACACCCAACAAATTGGTCTTTTGTGTATCCAGCTTTGACCGCATTTTCTTCTAAATAAGTTGCGCTTGTTTACACACAACACGGCAGCGAAACCAAATATTGGTGTTACTTGTGTAGCGTCTTTAGTTGGTTTCATACACAGACAACTAAACAAACTCCTGGTAACGTAACACAAGGAGAAGTTCTTGGACTCTTTCTTTCTATTTCTAAAAAACCGAATTGAAAAGCTGAAAATGACAGTCAGCAGAACCAGGTAAACTCAACTGGACTATTTTATTTTTACATGGCAAAAACTAGGTCTTCCAGGCACTATTCCTCAGGACAGTAACTCTCTCCTGATGAACATTAAATGAAACCGCTAGGATGCACACACAGGACTACCCCCTTAAGTCTCTTTCAACATAAGAAACTTTTTGAAAAAGTCCCCTTGGTTCCCATCAGGAGTTCACGATTGCTTTTATTTATCATTTGCTTGTATAACAAGCAAAGGCAGCGGGGAATCTAAACCACTGACTGCAATCATCCATTTTTCCGTTTCCTGGGTTTTAATATCCCAAGAATTAAAACCAAACTTTGTCTGTTATTTTCTGCGTCATCTGAAGGGAAAGATGCCACGACAGAAGTACACGCTGCTTCTTCACTTCTCAAAAGTACAAAAAGCCCTTTTCATACGGAGCTGGTGGCTGCCATGGCTACTATTTTGAGACCAGGAGGCACACCTTGCCTTGCTACTCGGGAGTACGGGCGGCTGAGCTGGGCAGACTAATATTTGCTCAGGGCTTGAACCCTGCAATACCTGGAGGAAGTATTACTCTTTCCTTTGACCAATTGGTCCCCAAGCAGACCCTGGCAGGGGAACTCGGGAGCGCAGGGCAGCAGTTTGCAAAGGCAGAAAAAGTTGCCCCAGAAGGACTCAGATGCCCTATGAAGGGGGGGAGGGGCTCGCGCTTTCCGCAGCCGTATCTTTGTTGGTGGGGCCGATTTGAATCCCGGGGCAAAAGAGGGGAGCCCCGCCGGTTCAGCTCCGCCGAAGGAGTCGAGAAAGAGCCGGAGGGCGGCGAAAGAGACCCCGAGCCCGCTTCCCCAGCCAGCCAGCCAGCCAGCCAGGCAAGCTTTCCGGGGTCCGGGAGGAGCCGCGATTCGGAGAGCGCCCAGGCGGGAGAGCTGCATCCCCCGTGCGGCCGTCTCGCCCGAGCGCCCAGTTCCTCCGAGCAGCTCTCCACCTTTCCAAGCCAACGACGCGACGGCTCCTCTAAGCGGTGGCCGGGGAGGGCTCCACCGGGGAAGGCAGAGGGGGAAGCGGGAGCCCGGGCTCCCCTCGCCGCCCGCAGAGTCCGCAGCCTCCTCCCCCCTCCTCGCCCCGCGCGCCGGCTCTTACCTGAGGGCTGCCGGGGGGCCCTGCCGGCCAGGTCGGCCATGGGCAAGCCGGGGGCCGGGAGGCCGCGCACGGCGGCCGGCAGGAGCAGGCAGAGCAGGGCGGCCCAGAGCCCCCGCATGCCGCCTCGGCTCCAGGGCGCGGGGGAAGCGCTGGCCCGGCCGGCCTCAGCCATCCTCCAGATGCATGGCGGCCCCTCGGCCGGCCGCTCCTGCAGGGGGTCAAGCACAGGCGGGACGGGCCGTCAGAGGCTCCTGGCTGGCTGGGCAGCCGCTCCGTCCGCCCCGGCACCAGCTGCGCTTTGCTCGGCTCCGCTCCGCTCCGCTCCTGCCCGCACAGCGCTCCCGCGAGGTAGGCGGGACGGCCGGGCCGGGACACCCCCCGCCCCGCCCCGCCCCGCCCCGCCCCGCCTCGCCTCGCCCCGCCCCGCCCCGCCGACACCCCCGGCCGCTGCGCCTACCTGCCGCGCCGCTCTGCGGAAAAGCGCGCCGGGCTCGGCGGCGGCTGCCTCTCCGCCTCTCGCTCGCGCTTGCCCGGGGGGGGGGGGGGCAGAGGCGGCCCCCGGCAGCGGAGAGCAGGGCCAGCTCTCGGCCGGGGCGCCCGGAGGGCCGTTGCGGGGCGGAGCATCCACGGGGAGGAGGAGGAGGGGAAGAAGAGGAAGAGGAAGAGGAAGAAAAAGAAGAGGGGGAAGAAAAAGAGGGAGAAGAAGAGGAGGAGGAGGAGGAGGAGGAGGCAGCCCTTCGCAGGCAGAGCACGGCCTCTGAGTGGGAGGGGGACACGAGTGGGGCAGGAGCTGGGCTGCCCCTCCACCTGTCAAGGGCGGTAAAAGCACACCAATCCTTGGGGCATCTCTTGGTGGGATCCAGCCGAAACCATCTCCCCAAAACTCCCTCGCACCATCACTGGAGCTTTTTCAAGAAGAGGCTGAGCAGACATTTGTCCCGAACGGCCTGCTTGAGCAGGGGGCTGGACTAGATGACCTCCAAGGTCCCTTCCAACTCTGTTCTTCTGCATGTCCCATCCTTCTGGAGGCAGCCTCCATCAGAACAATCCACCATTCCCCAGGCATGTTTTTGGATGGAGTCCAAGAGGAACACACCTGGAAGCCACCCTGTGGCCAAAGACACCATGGGGTAAAAGTAGTAGATTGGGGGTGACTGTGCCCCTCTCGTCCCAAGCTCAACCCTCAGTGACCCCATCCAGGATTCTTTAGGGCCCCAAAGCCACCAGTTCTCAGGAACTGACCTCCATTCCTTCCTTCTTGATAAGTAACTAAACTGACTGAGGCTGCCAGGCCATTTGGGAAGAAGTCAGAGGTTGGTTTCAGCAGGTACCGGTAGCGGAAATTTTGAGTACTTCGGAGAACCGGTAGTAAAAATTCTGACTCGCCCCGTCCCCATCTATTCTCTGCCTCCCGAGTCCCAGCTGATTGGGAGGAAATGGGGATTTTGCAGTAACCTTCCCCTGCCACGCCCACCAAGCCACACCCACCAAGCCACACCCACAGAACCTGTAGTAAAAAAAATTTGAAACCCACCACTGGAAGAAACGGCCATCCCAAAACGGTCCCATTCTTCTAATCAGGGAGAGCCTTGATGGGATGGGAGAAGAGGCCGAGCAGGGAGGGGTCCTTTGTGCCCCACAATTGGGTCTCTCCCCTGCCTCAAAATCGGCCTAGAGAAAGCTCTTTGGGGGAAAGGCAGGTCGTGCCAGAGAAAACTTTGCAAACTCAGGAGAAACCGGAGTCCTGGAGGGATAAAAGGGTCCCAGCCCAGGAGTTTAAACAAGAAGGGAAAGCTGGAACTTTTATTATTTTTTTTTAAAAAAGTTATCTTGGCTTCCCAGTGCTTTCCGCTTTCTTTTGGGGGGGGGGCTGAGAAGGGGGCCTGAACTGAAAGGTCCAGCCGTTGTGCTTGCTTCGCCAACCTTTCCCTGTTGTTACAGGAATAAGTTCCTCTTACTAGAGCTAATTCGTGAAGGAAAAGAACTCGGATCAGGAATTCAAGGGAAGGTTTTGGGAAGCTGCCTTGCTGGAGATGTTCCTGGAATGTGGACTCCTAAAGTGATTATCAGAATTTAATCTTAAAACAGAAGCCTCA
Source organism: Ptyas mucosa (assembly GCA_012654045.1). Taxonomy (NCBI): domain Eukaryota; kingdom Metazoa; phylum Chordata; class Lepidosauria; order Squamata; family Colubridae; genus Ptyas; species Ptyas mucosa. Next base: position 5,064,293 of record WNWU01013721.1, read on the forward strand.
GAGGGAATAGGCAAACGTTTGTCCTTTATTGGGGGGGGTGGGGGGGTGGAGGGCAATGGTGAGGGGCGAATCCCCTTCAGGGATTCAGAAAAGTGCCCAGAGGTGGCAGAATTCCTGCTAAAGGGATTCGTTTTTTCTATAAAAGAGCTTCCATCTCCATTTTTGCCACTATGGACAATCCTTGACTTACAATCATTTATTTGGCAATAGCAATAGTCATAGCATTTAGACTTATATACTGCTTCCCAGTGCTTTTACAGCCCTCTCTAAGTGGTTTACAGAGTCAGCATCTTTCCCTCAACAATCTAGATCCTCATTTATAGACATCGGAAGGCAGAAGGCTGAGTCAACCTTCAGTCGGTCAGAATCAAACTGCTGGCAGAGGGCTGTTTGCCTGCAATGCTGCATTGGAAGGAAGGAAGAAGGAAGGAGGGAGGGAGGGAGGGAGGGAGGGAGGGAAGGAAGGAAGGAAGGAAGGAAGGAAGGAAGGAAGGAAGGAAGGAAGGAAGGAAGGACTATCAATAGCACTTAGGCTTATATACCGCTTTATGGAGCTTTACAGCCCTGTAAAATGAGGACAATCTGGGTCCTCATTTTACCAACCTCAGAAGGACAGAAGCTGAGCCAATTTTGAGCCTGGTGAGAATCGAACTGCCGAATTGCTGGCAGCCGGCAGTCAGCAGAAGTAGGCTGCAGTACCACATTCTAACCACTGCGCCACCACAGCAACCATTCAAAGCTACAAAGGCCCTGGGAAAAGGTTACTTATGAACGGTCCTCACACTTACGACCACTGCAGCTTCCCCTTGGGATCAAAATTCGGGCACTTGCCAACCGGGATGTATTTGTGACCGTTGCAGTGTCCTCTTTTGCGACCTTCCCGGCTGGCTTCCGATAACAAATGGGGGAAGCCAGATTTGCTTGATGAGCATGTGGTTCATTTAACAAGGGCAGTGATTGGTTTAACCATCATCGCAAAAAAAAGGTAGAAAAATGGGCCATGACTCATTTAGCAACCACTTTACTTAGGGATGGAAATTCCTACCCCAATTGCGGTCGTAAGTCGAGGACTCCCTGTGTAATGAAAGGGTTGAGTTTGCTATGACATCGGAGGGGTCAAAAAAGGCAAGATGGCGGACTCTACGATCCGATCCGATTCCATCTGGGCTTTTTTGACCAGATCCTGCGTAACCCCCTCGGTGGTTTTTATTTGGGTGTGGGTGTCACTGCAGGAAAGTAAATGAATGTTTTACCGGCAGAGCAAACACAACCCTGGGCTAATTTATTTTTCATGAATAATCCAAGAGTCCCAAGGACGATGGCAAAGCACGGGGCAAAAGTTGAAATCTAATAAATGAATCCTTTTTGGGGGGGAGTAAAAAAAAAAGAGAGAGAGAGAGAGAGAGAGAACATCCTTTGGAAACATATAGGAGGCGTTGCGTTTCCTAATGAAAGGAACGTTTAATAGGAAGTTATATTGGGAATCAAAACCTTATTCTAACCGGCAGGAGTAAACAAGGCAAGAGGCCGCCTTCTGGACAAGGGGCCGTCTGTGGGATGCCCTGTGGCGCTCTTAGCCAGAGGCTGCGGAGTCAACACCGCCGTTCCTGCCCCAACAGTCATTTGGGTTGAAATGGGTAAATAAGGCATTTCCTTGGGAATACAAACCCCTTTGTTCTGAGTTTGTTTTCTATTTGCCTACGTGAGGTTTACAATGGAGGGTTCCAGAGTTCTGGAATTTTTGAAAATTATATTTTTATTTCTCACATTTGAAAAAACAAACAAACAAACACCCACCTCTCTCACACTTGGGCTCCTGCTTTTCTCATGGAAACAGTAGATGGACACAGAGATATTAAGCAAGAGAAGCTTTTCCTGTATAGGTAATCCTCAATTTATGACCGTCCGTTCAGCAGTGGTTCAGAATTACAACTGTTGCTTGGTGCTCTCCGAGCTTGGTTGCTTTCGAGCAGATGTTTCATTACTAAACTAGCTGGCATCGTCAGTGCTAGAAAGGAGAGGGGTTTGCAAGGAGGAGGAGGAGGAGGAGGAGGAAGAGGAAGTCATCCTTGGTGCTCTCTGAATTTGATTTGTTTTCTTGCAGACATTTCATTACCCAACTAGGTAACATCATCAGTGCTAGAATGGAGAGGAGGAGGAGGAGGAGATATTCTCTGAGCAGGCTCCATCTCCTGGGTGAAATAATTCAATAATGTATTAAATGATTAGCTAAATTACTACTTAACGATTTAAGTTTCCCGAGTATTGAGTGCAATGCGTGCTTTTATCTTCTTTAATGCAGCCGCCTGAAATTTTTTTGGAGTGGTTTGGGTGGAGAACATCTCAGGAGATTGTAGCCAATGTTGGCATAAACTGAGATTAAGGAGAAATGTTTCTGGTGACGTTTGCAGCATACAATCCATCTTTGCCTTAATAAAGCACCTCTCTCTGATTCAGTGGCCTTAAAATTTCACTTTTGAGGCTCAGATGCTTCCTTTGACTGTTGATTTCCACAGACAGGTAATCCTTGATTTATGACTATAATTGAGCCCAAAACACCTGTCGTTAAGTGAGACAGTTGTTGTGAAATTTGCCCCCTTTTACAACCTTTCTCACCATGGTTGTTAAGCGAATCACGGCAGTTGCTAAGTGAGGAACACGGTTGTTAAGCGAATCTGGCTTCCCATTGGCTTTTCTCATCAGGTCACAAAAGGGGACCAAGTGGCCCCAGGACACTGCAACTGTCATAAATACGAGTCAGTTGCCAAGCGACTGAGTGTTGATCATGTGACCGTGGAGATGCTGTAACAGTCGTGTCAAAAACAGTCCTTTTTCAGTGCCCTTGTAACTTCCAACGGCCATTAAATGAATTGTCGTAAGTCGAGGACTATCTGTAGCCCGTGCTCTGCTTTCAGTAACAACCAGCCAGATTCTTCTAGGAAGCAAAGGCAGAAGACGGTCTTCAGCATTAAGCATTGGAAAAATAATTCTGTATTGTACATGTAAACTTCTCAAACAGCGAGTTTTAGAGCAACTCAAGATTTCTTCAAAGAACAGGTGCAGAGGGAAGTCTAGAAAGGCATGCATGAAAATATCAGGATGGAACAGATTTTTTTCCTTTCCAGACGGGAGGCCTTGACTTGCCAGAAACACCTGGTAGGAGGGAAGGAAGGAAGCCTTTGGACAGCTCGGATGCCAGCCTATCTTGCCCCAGAGCCCAACGGAGGCCTTCCAAAGTTGTGCCAGGGAAAAGGGATTCTCCCTCGAGACGGGGGGGATATGGGAAGAAGGGACCCGGCCCTGGACAGATTGCTGATCGAAGGGTTCTCCCTGTGCAGCTTTTCAGGCAAAACCCAGCTACAGAGTGGGCTATCATTGCAGTTTTCCAGCTCAGATGTCAGGATTAAGTGGGAGAAAACACGGCTAGCAGAGCGGAACCAACACATCCAAAGGTTAATCTTATTTTACGAAAACATAATTTTCAAGACCCATCAATTATTGCCTCCATCAAGAAGCCATTCCCGCCCACCCCACCCGAAGAAACGATTCTGGAGTTTTGGGGTGCCCCTGCTAAGACCCCGCCCAGAAAGCAGAATGGGGGCAGCTGGCCGGTGGGTGCCGTTGAGTCATTCCGCCTGCCTTAAAGAGCAGGACGCTCAAAAGAGCCGTAGCACATCTTCCTTAAAAGGGCGGGGAGGGGGGAAGCCCCATGAAGTCCACCGTGGGGTGTCTGAAGTCCCAGCTGAAACAGCAGAAGGAAAAGCCTGGGCTGGGATAAGCATCAGTCCCTACCCTCAATGGCACTTGGGGGGACCCCACTGGGCAGAGCCAATCGGGGTTCGCCCTGCAAAGGAGAATTTCCCTTGCTCGGGGAGGGCCAGGTGGTTTCAAGCACCCCAACAATGCCTGGCTCTTCGTTCCCTTCCTTTGCTCCTGTGGCGGCAGCCCTTTCCATGGGCTCAACGGTCATTTACTAAAACAAAACGGCTTCTTGTCTTCCAAGCCACCGCAGGAGCCTCCTGCCCAGGCGGGGAGCCCAGCATCACCTACAGCATATATAGGTAGACATGCAGGGGCCTCGGTGCTCTCTGAGCTGGGTGGTTTTCTGGCAGACGTTTCAACACCCAAACTAGGTAACCTCATCAGTGCTAGAAAGGAGTGGGGTTTGCAAGGGGGGGAGGAGGAGGACCCTAACCCTAACCCTTGGTGCTCTCTGAGCTTGGTTGTTTTCATGCAGGTTTCATTACTCAACTAGGTAACCTCACCGGTGCCTCCATTGCCTAGATGGCTCATGAAACCCCTGCAAGAGTGCAGGCAGGCTCAGAGAGCTCCAAGGGCTCCGCATTTCAAGCCTGTGCTACAAACATCCTCCTTTATCCATACGTAGATTTCTTGCCTTTATCCAGAGGGAACCACCTAAAGCACACAGTGGCCCAGACTGCTTAGGATAGTGGGACACAGTCTAGGTATTCTGGTCATGGAGGTGAACAAATCAATTGGTGGCTGTCCAGTTGACCATCCGAAATTCCCACCTCCTCTTACCTTCATTGCACCCTGGCAGCGGGAGAAAGAGAATTAAATAGTGCCAATTCAAGCCCCCCAACTAAAATTGATGTCAGCCTCCCCCTTCCCCTCTCAGCTAAGGGATCCAGTGACCGAGGTGTCTCTGCGCCACGTTCCTCTCCCAGGCTCTATTCATAGCGGCACCTACAATTGCCATCACCTGCCAGAGATTTGGGGGGGGGGGAGGACTGTGGAAAAATCTGGGACAACCATGACCTGGATGATGGAGAATCTCCGTGGACGTTTAGCTAGGCACTTTGGGATGGACCCCCTTCGAATGGTATGTGAGTATGAACGGATTTCCAGAAAAAAATGCAGACTACAGGAACTATTTGCGTTTCTGTATGAGATGCAGACAACACAGCCTCTTCCCCAACAGTCTGCACCTGACTTTAACAGTGAAGGGATGCAGGGCCGTAAAAAACATCCTGCAAAAAGCACAGCTCCACCACACGCTCCTTTCAGCAGCTCCAAGAAGGCTCCACACCCATTTGCACCACTCAGGTGACCCTGAGGACACAGAGGAACCTCCAGGCGGCCTCAAGGACTCTCTCTAGAGGAATGCAATGACCATCCTTCCATTCTCCACTATCCAGTCAGAACTGAAGAAGCTCCTTGGATGAGAAGCGAAACGTTTTCAAGGAAAACGCCAAGGAAGTCCAGTTGACTTTTGGAAAAAGCACCTTTGGGACAGCCGTGGCCTGGATGATGGAGAATCTCCCTCCATCTGATCTAACGTTCAGGTCAGACGGAGCCTCCTTGCCATGAGAAGACCCAATTCCTCCTTGACCATTTTCATTTATTCCCTGCCATGTTGCTAGAGACTTGTGCTGCACAACCAGACACTTCCCCTTCTGGCTGCCGGATCCCCTTCCCATTGCCAGCTCTTCTGACAGGTGGCAATATCTGAATACCAATGAAAGCAGACGGGTGGGGGGGGGGGGGGGTGTCTTTTGGCAGAGGTTCGGATAGGAGGAGGGATGAGGAGTCCCAGGGGGTTTTCCCTTCTACCCCTCTTTTTCCTAGCATCCCGTTGGAAGCCTCGCATTCCAATTCAGGAGGGGGGGTGCGGGGTAGGAGGTGCCCCCGTTTGTATGAATCAGACATTCAGCTCCCAAATCTCTCAGGTCACCCTAAGTGTCAGGTGGCAGCAGTTTCTCAGGACTACAAAAACAGTGGAGAGCAGGGCGAAGCCTGGGAGCCAAAGCAAGGAAGATTTGCATGGAAGCCACCGGTGACAGCTTTACTGCCTGCCACACAATGCCTCCATCAAAGAGGCTTTAAGTGAGGATCAAATCTAGCCTGTCCTGGCCGTGGCTGGGCCCCCACAGTCCCTCCAGGGCTGCTGTGAAGAAGAAGGAGAAGAAGCACAAACCCACAGATCTCACATAAAGGCCCCCGTTGGAAAAACACACCTTTGTGATGCCCTCGAAGAAAAGCTGCTACTTAGCAAAACAAAGGGCATTTTATAATCTGCTTATTGTGCTTCATTAGGTTGGAAGGCGGGCGCCGGATCCTAATAGAGAGGCGGGCTCCGCAACCCCACGTTCCCCTGGGTGCTAATAAAGACATTTCTCGCTTCACGTCCAAGCACGACAACAACACGCTCTTGTCCTTTCTCAGGGACAATTTGACATCTTCATCCCCTTTGCGGGAGGAAGAGTTCTTCTTGGAGTGAAAGCAAAGGAGCGCCTTCAAAAGGTCCGTTTCACCGCAGAAGGCGTTTGTTTTGACTGAGTAAAAGTTGGAAAAAAGAGTTTGTGTTTGTCTGAATGGCTTCAGGCTGCCCTGATCAATATCGCTGGAGAAAATGGGTATTTAATCCTCTCCTCCGAGTTCTTTTGGGGGGAAATGTCCTTCTGTATAAGGTGCCCAGTGTTTGTGCAGCAGTTGTACAGCAAAGGCACATTTTTATATATCTGGGTTGAGCCCCTGGCACCCTAAGACAGCTGACATTTGTGTTTAAGTGCATCCATAAAGCAATTTAAGCAAAGAGACTCTTTAAGGGACTAAGTTGAATTCAAATTTGTGTTTAGAGCAAAGCTATTAAAATCTCTAAAAATAAAAAAGTCCCCTTGGACTCATTCACCTTATATGATTTTATTTATTTATTTGTATTCTGAGAGGGTTTTTTTGTTCATAATCCCATGTTTCTGTTCATTCCCCTGCATGTTTTGCACACTCTTTTCCTCCTCCTCCTCCTCCTCCTCCTCCTCCTCCTCCTCCTCCTCCTCCTCTTCCCAAAGCCCACTCCCTTTTAGCACTGATAATGTTACTTAGTTGGGTAATGAAATGTCTGCAAAAAAACAAGCAAACTCAGAGAGCACCAAGGACCCCACAGTCTTGCTATCCTTCCTTCTCTTCCTCCTCCTCCTCCTCCTCCTCCCATTTTTCATAAATACATTAATGAATCGGGTTCTAGAAATTATTGAATCCAGGAGTCCCTCTTTCTCAGTGCTGTGCAAATTATGACATTCATTCTTCATAGGCCACCCGTGCCTGTCTTTCTTAGGTCGAACGTAGGAATTCTGTGAGATGGTGTTGTTTTTAAATTAGTGCTGATACCTTTAATCAGAAGCTGGAAGTCTCACAGTCTAGCAAAGTGAGGAGACTTGGTGGCAGAGTGTGACCCAAGTGGTCAGGAAGCGAGGCAACATTTCCAGTGAAGAATGTTGAGATCAACATTTGGGCATCTGACAGGATCCCCGAAGCTGTCATACTTAGCACGATGTCATTGTGCAAATGGGAGCTGCCTCAGTTGCGTGAGACTGATGCAAGTCACCCATAAAGGAGGATATTTGCAGCTCAGGGTAGGCATGAGGGGTCCTGGGTGCTCTCTGAGCTTGCTTGTTTTCTTGCAGACGTCTCATAACCCAACTAGGTAACATCATCAGTGATGGAAGTCATCGTTCAGGTTATTTGTGCACTGATGTTATGACGCATAACACATCACTATGGATGTCCAGTTTGAAATAGAATTCCAATCAAACATAATTAGGAAAACTTCTTTTTGGTGGATGGGAGTACCATTTTCAGAATAATTATTTTAAGGAAGGGATTACGCTCTGCTCCATTAATCCTGCTATGAAGAACCCCAAGAAACCACTTCAATCTTATTGAAATCAATGGGATTTAAGTAAGCCAGTTAGGAGCAGGGCTGCAGTTAAGACCACCTCTTCATCCTTTGAGAATGACTCAAGGGTAGAAATCTGGACCACAAGGTAGGATTTAGGCAGAGTGTTGTGTTCTGTTACATTTTGGCGGGAATTTCGAATAAGGGTATAATTCCTGATTGGCTGACAGCCCCTCCAGAACTGTATATAAGGAGGGCTGCAGCCTCAGTACTTTTGCTGAAGTCTCACTGTAAATAAAAGAGCTGTTGTTACTTGCCTGCTTGTGCATTTGTTAATTCCCAAGCCACCACATTGGCGACGAAGGTGGGATAGAATCACAAGAGGCGGCCAGTGAGACACGAGCTTCAGCTGGGCTACGAGGCGAATAAGAGGAGGCATACCGAACATGTCTGCCTACGTTCCGCCCAAGCCTTTTGACCCGGCCCGCGAAAAATGGGCTTCATATATGACTCGGTTCAAGTGCTCGCTCGAAGCCAGCGATATGCAGGGGCTCTCTGCAAACCGAAAAAGAGCTCTCTTCCTGAGCCACTGCAGACCGGACGTGTTCGAGATGGCAGAGTCACTCAGTGAGCCAACGCCAGTCCAGACCGTCCCCTGGGACACCCTGATGACGACCCTTCGGGCTCACTACGCTCCCGTACCCTCCAGGTTCGTGCAACGGTACCAGTTCTGACAGCGCATCCAACAGGAGGGAGAGCCAGTCAGCGCCTATATGGCAAGCCTCCGCAAAGCCGCGACCCACTGTGATTACAGAGATCTAGACGATGCCTTGCTAGAGCAACTGATCTGTGGGGTTCGCGACCCAAGACTACAGAGGCGGCTGCTCGCCAAACCGCACCTGACACTTTCAGGTGCCTTAGATGAGGCCAGGGCTCACGAAGCCTCCACGAAAGCCGCGGAAGCCCTGCAGCACCCCTTGACCAGCAAGGACAGTTCCAAGTCCTTACCAGTCCACAGAGAGGATGCCCGATCCAGCTCAGAGGCGGATTCAGACGAGGACGTTTTCTGGATGGAAAAACGGAAAGACTCAAGCAGCCCCCGACGAAACTGCAGGAGTTGCGGTGGAAACCATGAAAGACTGTCGTGCAAATTCAGAGGCCATTTGCAGACATTGCAATAAGAAGGGGCATTTGGCGCAAGTCTGTAGGGCTGCCATGCCCAGAAGAAACCAACCACATGATCACCATAGCCAACCAGAATCGACGCGCCAAAAATAACCAACCAAAGATGGCGGCGCGAAAAACCGGCGCAAAATTCAACCGCGAGACGGTTACAGCACACACATTGACCAGGCCAGCACGGTGGTCGAGGACAAAGTCTCTACGATTGTTGAAATCAACGGCAGACCCTGCGAAATGGAAATCGACACCGGGTCGGCCCTTTCCATAATGTCGTGGGCGACCCTGAAGTCAATCCTACCATCGTTTCAAAAAGACCAGCTAGCAAGGCAAAGGCTGCGGATTCTCGACTACCAAGGCAACCGAGTTCCTGTCGAAGGTGTTGGCATGTTCCGAGTAACCTACGGCGACTACGAAAGAACCTTGCCACTGACCGTTGTGACCAGACAACTGCCCAGCCTTTTGGGCATGGGGTGATTCCGAGCCCTTGGCATGGGCTTCACCGGCGTCCACAGCATGCTCAAGTCACCTCTAAAGGACAGTCTCCTGACCGAGTTCCAGGACGTCTTTTCGGATTCCTTGGGCAAGTATGTGGGGAACCCTATTTCTTTAAATATAGATCCCAACGTGCCCCAAGTCAGACTAAAGGCTCGAAGAGTTCCATTTGCATTACGGCCAAAGATAGACATTGAACTGGACAAATCGATTAAGCAGGGAGTGTTGGTTCCTGTTGACCATGCTAAATGGGAGACCCCCATAGTCACCCCAGTAAAATCGGACGGGTCAGTCAGAATTTGCGCCGACTACAAATGCACAATCAATAAGGCATTGCAGCCGAGCGCCTATCCGGTGCCGATTGTGCATCATCTACTACACTCCCTGGGGCCAGGCAAAATTTTTGCAAAATTAGACTTGGCACAAGCCTATCAACAATTACCAGTTGACGATGCCACAGCTGAGGCACAGACAATTGTGACACATAGGGGAGCGTTCAAGTGCACCCGGCTCCAGTTCGGAGTTAGTGTCGCTCCTGGGCTCTTCCAGAGCACTATGGAGAGCCTATTGCAAGGCCTTCCGGGGGTGGTGCCCTATTTCAACAATGTCTTGATTAGTGCCCAGGCCGACACTCCCAACTGGGGATAACCACGCCCCGGATTAAATCCAGGAGGTTCCATTGGCGAAGCCGGGAGAGACAGAGGGTCCCTCCGACCGGCTCGACGCCTTACCAAAGACTGATCTGCGCAGGTCAGCCCAGACGAGAACACGCCCAAGGCACCTGCGAGATTTTGTTTGTACATATGTAAATATTTGAGTGTAAGTGCCTTCTGGGAGGGGAGGGGTGTTATGTTCTGTTACATTTTGGCGGGAATTTCGAATAAGGGTATAATTCCTGATTGGCTGACAGCCCCTCCAGAACTGTATATAAGGAGGGCTGCAGCCTCAGTACTTTTGCTGAAATCTCACTGTAAATAAAAGAGCTGTTGTTACTTGCCTGCTTGTGCATTCGTTAATTCCCAAGCCACCACACAGAGCTTGTCCTCTGAGCTTGTTGCTTGGCTCCCGGATGTTTTGTTACCATACTAGGTAACATCTTCAGTGGAGTGAGGTTTGGTAATGAAACGTCCAGCGGTCAAGCACCAAACTTGGAGGTCAAGCCTCTGCCTAAATCTACAACCCGAGCTACGAATATTCTCTACAATTTCTAACAACATAGTATATTTCGTTAGGAATGCCTTACTAAATATGTCTTTATTCTGCAATCTGAACAGTTTCTTTGAATTGAATGCCAAATTTCATGTTCCCTAAAAGAGGAAGACCTGCCCTATAATTATGTTATCATTCTGCAGTTACACCATCACATACACCAGAGCTGTGTTTGTACTTTGTCAATTCTCAAGTTACCGTGGCTGTGAATTGAGCTCTTTTCTATGTGTGCTTTATAAAAGTCACAGGCTTTGCTTTCCATTACTTCTCAGGCCTCATTGTCTTCTTTTTAAAAAAAAAAACACCCTTCTTATATCTATGGGTGTGTGGTTGAGAGATTGGCAGATTTAACCCTTCGTAGGATCTACTTTGATCTTCCCCAGAGTCCCCAAATAGACGAAGCCCAGGGAGATGAAGTGGAGGCGGGATTAGAGAGTTTCTGAGCTTCCAACCACATGAGAGCTGAATGGAGCCCAAGTCCTTCCACTCAAACAATTTTCACGGCAACAGGCGAGTTTGGAGGGAAGTTACAGTATTGATAACAAAAGTAAATGAGGAATAAGTAATGAGGAATTGTTTGCTGATGGAGCTGATCATTCAGCGATCTCACCATAGAACAACTCAAATCAATCTTCAGCCCAGCATTGTGATCAACAATCTTGCGCTCTGGAGTCAATGTGAGATTCACATGCTTGTGCCATAAAAATATGCTATTGATGTGGCTCAACACCACCGCTTATACCATGATGGACTACAGAGGTCAGGTAGAGACGGGAAAGTAAATAACTTTTTTTCTCTCAATAACTCTTTTGCTACTGTCACTAGGACACAACAAGCCGACTGACCAAGATTTGATGTCTTCTACAGAAGAAATCCCCTCTCCCCAGTGTGGGCAGGGAAGGCATTTTGGATCTGAGATGACCACACCTGCGGGTTAGTTGTACGTCTTCATGAATACCATGTGGGATACGTTTTGCTTGCAAAAGATGGTTCTCTTGTATGAAAGGGGGGGGGAAGGGAGGGAGGGAGGGGGGAAGGGAGAGAGAGAGAGAGTCTTCTGCTGATATCTCCATTCATTTCTGGGTACCCTGATGGCAGCATGCTAAATAGAGGCCCATGTTGCTCAGCCCTCCCCTGGCCTAGCATCTACCAGCTGCTTCTCAGCAACCTGCATTCACACAGCCTCTGCAGGGAAGCCCTTCAGCTGTCTAACATTCTTCTGGCTTGCAAAATCAGAATGACAGAATAACAGAGTTGGAAAGGACCTTGGAGGTCTTCTAGTCCAACCCCCTGCTCCAGCAGGAGACCCTACACCATTTCAGACAAATGGCTGTCCATTTTCCTCCAGTGATGGAGCACCCACAACTTCTGAAGGCAATCGGGTGCATCCCTCCTGGCACCAATTACATTGCATGAAGAAATGCAACGGGAAAGACAATCAGCTCAGCCACGTAGAAAGCAACAAGGTTGTCATCTGATCTCTGGCTCAGGAGGGTGGAAAGTGCCAAAGAAGAACCAGCAGCGTAGCTGAGGCCAATGTAGCTGAGACCAAGCTCTCAGCATCTACCAGCATCCATTCTTCTGTCTGATGCCACCAATATGTAATAGTGTGGGTGATGTGCTTTATAGATGTCCAGCTTTTAAAGGAAGGGATTCCGTTTCCTTGACCTGTGGTCAATTCCTAATCTATACCAGCCCTTTTTCTTCCCACATACAGTAAATGTGTTTAGCGCCACACTCTAAAAGCTAGAAGTCAGTGTGGGGTTACTACAAAGGTAGATTCAGTAATATTTTCCTGGAGTCATCACAGGTGGCTTTAAATTACAATTCTTCCTCCAAGCAATGTTCTTATCTTGTTCTTCTGGTTTTTCAGGAAGATAGCAAGCTATTTTTATAATCAAGAACATTCCAAAAGCCACGCCTCTGTTTAATGAAAAACAAGAAAACACGGAGTAAATAGTTATCTCTGAAACACGACAGCAATCTCAAAAGATAAGGACTGCAGATCGAGTTCGGAGGCCTGCAAATTCTGTACCTTTAAGGGACTCTTCGCTTGCCTGAATTCTGCGTATTTGTAATTGAGGAAACTTAATTACACAGACCTACGTGAGTGCATGCACACCCACACCTACGCACCCACACACATTCTACAGGCTTGAGCAATGGGCGTGCAAAGAAAAAACCCAAAGCTTTTACTCCTAAGGGCAGAAATTGTTGAGAAAACTGCAGTCTTAGAACCTATCGTTGTGTAGCTGCCTTAGATAGTCTAGGACACCCAGCAACAGTCAGGGCAAAAATCAGAGTTTAACTGCAGACCCTGGGCCTTTTAGGAGACCCTGGCCACCGGGTAGTTTTCACCAAGGTGACTCTACAATAGTATCCAACAAGGTTCTGGAGCAATCTAAAATGGAGTCTACATAGTAAAAGGGTAGGACCCCAACTCTCTCTCTACTCTGCCCATGAATTAGAAGTTTTTCTTCCTGCTCTGCAAAGTACCTTTTGTACTACCACAGCACCACGAGAGTTGTAAGTGTGATTTTTGAAAGGATGATTATCCTCCCTCCCTCCCTCTCTTTTCCTCCCTCCCTCCCTCCCTCCCTCCCTTCCTTCCTTTCTTCCAAAACAACCTGATGTCCTTCTGTCCATGACAAAAAGAAAAGAAAAACCAGGAGGAAAGCGAGCGGGCTGGATGGATGTTTGCAGAGTTGCAGCCTGAAGAAGCAAAGGAGCTGCTGCCTCTTTGGGATGAGTGCCTGGTGCCCCATCAATCACTCGGGTGAAAGCGCCATCCTGCTGTGGAACCACAAGCATCACAAACTGCAACGCACATCCAAAGGGGCCAGACCCAGGTCACAACTCCACGGCACTGCTTTGGTCAGACTGACCGGTTTGATTCTCCCTCCTGGATGGCCCAGTTTGGTTCTGAAGAGGCCGAAGCCTGCGGTGCTCGGCCAAGCCGAGTGAGGTTTCAGGCTTCCTTTCAGAGGCCGATGGGACTGAATTGTCCCTGGTCGTGGGGGGTGGGGAGGGGGTCTGGAGCACCCCCATTTTCCCACCTCGGGACCAGCCCGTCAGGGTCTCCTTGCAAGGGCCAGTAAAGGCCCATCTATGGATTTCTCCCCTTGAGATTTCATGGGAAAATTCTTCTGCTATGAAGCCGAGGGCAACGTGGGCTCCGGAGCCTGCCTTGCCCCAAATCGCTTAATAGCCGTGGCCGACCCCTCCTCGGGGTCTTCCCCTTCATTTAGCCAGAAAAGGCCGGCCTGATGAGAGAATGAGAACCCAGCCGAGTCCCGGGCTGAGCGCACAACAATGAGTCCGCTCTAAATGAACCCTTCAACCACCATTTCCATGTGGACGCTAATCCTGCCCGCATTCTTTCTCCCTGCTGCAGATCTCGGGACAAAGACCTGCCTCTCTGAAGGATGCCATTCGGGGGGATTAAGCAACTTTTGTTGACAAAATACAAATTACAACTTCTTTCCCGGGTAGCCTGCCTTCTCGGCTGGGGCCGGCTGTCTTGGGAGCAAGTACGGACGGTCACCTCTGCCTGGCTGGAGAGTCCCGTAGTGACGGATGTCATCACCCACCCCGGTCTGAACGAGAGGTGTCCTTCTCCACTGTCCGTTAAGGCCTCCTCACGGTCCCTGGGATGCTGCTTAATCCCTGGATAATGCATGGGTTGTGTGAAGGGGCGAGGGGAAAATGCCCGGGGGACTGTTATGCTCTCCCCCACACACAGCTCACGCTACACACACGTAACGCTGAAACAGGCAGCCCTCGACCTACACGGGTTTATTTAGTGACAGTTCCAAGTTACAAGGGTGCTGAAAAAAGTGACTTGTGACTGTTTTTCACACTTGTGATCATTACACCATCCTGGTGGTCATGTGATCAAAATTCAGACGCTTGGCCACCAATTCATATTTACGACGGTCGCAGTGTCCCAGCGTCACGTGATGTCCTTTTGCAAAAGAAGGAAGAATTGTGAAGAATTTATTGCTGTAGTTATTTATTGCAGTTGTTTTTTTGTTCGGACAAAAATATTGGATTTTCTATAGTCTCAGAAGTGGCAAACGATTTATGGGAGGGAATCACCTGAGGCTGACCTCTAAAAGGTGAATGCACTTCTACCGAATAATTCAAAATCCCATATCACAACTTTTCTGAATTTTGTTTCTCAAATTAGGAGTTGCCAAGGATTGAAAAAACAGCCATCGATTGATTCGGCTCCTGATGAAACCCCATCCTCAAGCGAGACTCGAGAGCCAGAACTTCAATTTCACTTTGTTTTGCATTTTTTCCTAATATTTGTTTCGTTTGACTTGACTAACTGCTTGTTGTGCTTTTCTGCTTTGGCTTTAAAATGTACTGCTGTGATGAACAGCCGCTCAACTGTAGCTGGTCCTGTCCGCGATGGGTGTTCCTTATTTTTATTGTTTGTTTCACCTCATTTAAAACAGCCGGAGTGTGACATTCAGCATGCATCCAGCTGGTCTTTACAAGTGTTGAGCATTTTCTTTCTCGGAGTTTACTTTCGCCCTTGACGTTCAGAGATTTACACGGTAGTCCGGAGCTGCGTCTCTGGCGCTGAGGGGCCAGGCGCTCTGGACTCATCACCTTATACGGTGGAAGCTCTGCTAGACAGAGAGTCTTGCTGGGTGGCTAAAGTTAGCCAAAACCACACAGAGCTCGTTCTGTTACTGTCATTCTGTTTACTTCTTATTTCAACAAACCAACCTGAATCCTAAGTCCAGAAGAATAAAACACTAAACATGAAGTCCATCTTGAAGAGCTGTCTCAACAATGAGTTACAATGCCACATAAGTCAACGCTGAAAACCCTGTGGAGACCATCTGCATGTCGCGGGCCTAATACAGCATACATCCCTGGTTGATATAGCCCCTATAGAATGTATATCGTCTGGGGTGTATGCATTGCCTGGAGAGGCTGGGGAAGCATTGTTCCTTTTCTTGAGTCTGATTTGGATCAGGCACAGGGTCAGTGCATTTCTGAAGAGTCTCCAAGCTAGCTGGTGTCTCCATTCAAGCATGAACAAGAAACATTTCAGGGAACAGCCTGGCCTCTTCACAGTGAAGACCAGGCCTTTAGTTAGGGGCCATCAACAAAGCAGAAGAGAGATCGTGTGGGTCCTACAAGTAATAAACCACACTTGAAATTAACCAAATAAGATGGAGCCCACAGATGTTCTGAATGGAGATAGATTGTTGTAGGCATGGAGATGGGAGCTCTTTCTCTCAAGAAGTACTAGTCGGTGCCCAAGAGATGATGGCTGAAAGTAATGGTTGACAGCTCAGGTATTTAGGATCCAATTTTTCTCTCTCCTACCACGCCAAAAGAGCTTCAATCTGTTTAGAATACAAATCTTCTCTCTCTTAATTTATCTCCACCACTCCTCTCTAAATCTGGAATGTTTCTGTCCTGTCTCCTCCAGTACTTCATGCTCTGGAAAAGCTTTAAAGGGAACATCCTAACTCCAGATGCTAAGAAGTCATGGTTATTAAATATATTTTGGAATAACTTCTAAGACATTGTCTAAAGAGCCTGGTTTCCATGATCTGTTGTCCCTACCTCCCTTGCCTCTCTTGTTTTGCATCTTAATTTAAAAAAACGACGGCCGCTAAGTGAGCAATGGTAAGAGGGTTAATAGAATAACAGGGTTGGAAGGGACCTTGGAGGTCTCCTCATCCAAACCCTGCTCGACCAGGAGACCCTCTGCCGTTCCAGACAAATGGTTGACCAATCTCTTCTTAAAGACATTTGAGAGGAAAAGCAAATCTTATTTATTTCTTAAAGGTTCTAGAGTCTGGTGTGGAGATGTACCGCTTATCTTCCAGGCTGATCGTAAGGCAGTTCCTATAATAGTTCAAGAGGCTGGAAGCTATGGAGAATTAAGGTCAGAGTTAATGGAAATATAACTTTTAAGCATACCAAGCTAAAGCAAAGGAATTAAGGAAAGAAAAATGTCTGGAGAGTGGCAAAAATGTCCCTGTTTTCTGGTTTTAGGAATGTGCTTCATTTGGCTGGGAAAACGAAATGCCCAACATCTGTCGGCCATTTACACATGAATCGCACTGGCTGGGAAACTCTGCTGCAAATTCAAACGCCACCCAGGCCAGGAGGGGAAAAAACAGCCCTCTGAGCAGACGGAGGTTTGATTTTCCCAGGTGAAACATCCTGAGGCCATTGGACGGATGAGGGGCAAACAACCCCCCCTCCCACCCCCATCTGTCCTCCTCCTTTCGGTTCCTAGGAAGGTATGAAAGCCGCCCTGGAGGGCCAGCCCAGCCCTTCCCCTACGCCCCCCGAAGGCCTTTGCTGGGGCTCCAGGACTGATGGAAGGCTCTCTGGAGGAGCCAGCTCCTTTGTCACGCAGGGCGATTCATTTGCAAACACTCCGAAAAGGGGAGGTGTGTTCTGCTGCACAGATTGACCCACCAACTGACTAAATAAATAAATAAATAAATCAATCAATCAATCAATCAATCAATCCCGGAGAAAGCAAATAGATTTCGGTCAGCCCCCCCACCCCCCCACCCCACCTCCCAACCCTCCTGCTCCCGATTCCCCAAAGCCAGGAAAGGGGGGCCTCTCCTGCCCCACTGCCAGCTCCACTCATTCCACACACACATACACACACACACAAAGAGAGAGAGAGAGAGAGAGAGAGAGAGAGAGAGAGAGAGAGAGAGAAAGAAAAGCAAACTTTTCTCAGTTTATTTTGTCCAAACAAAAAAACAAAAACAAACCGAGTGTGTCATTTTAAGCACGCTCACTTGGGCTTCTTTATTTGCTTATATTTAATCGACTTATTCCCTTTTTATTCTGCTTTTATTACTTGATAGGTACCTCAAAGGCGGTGAACATCTTAAAACTCCTTCCTTTTCCTCTTTTCCCCACAATGAGAACCCTGTGAGGCGGGTTGGGAGGAGAGAGATGGACCGGCTCAAAGTCACTCAGTTGGCTTTCAGGCCCAAGGTGGGACTAGAACTCACCGTCTCCTGGTTTCTAGCCTGGTGCCTTAACTGCTACACCAAACTGCCTCTCTTTTAAGTCTCTTTTCCCCTCTTTTAAGTGGCTTTGAAATTGAGAATGCTTACTCTGAAAAGGCCCATTGTTCTGCTGGAGAAAAAGAGGCTATTGGTAAAATAAAGATCATAACATCTCTGGCCACGAACAACCTGATCACGAAGAACATTTAAAAGTTAGATCAAAGAAGGCTAGACTGAGCGACATGGGCTACAGAGTCCTTAGGACAGCCAGGCAGGCTTTGGTGCTTCTCTTGAACTGGGCTGGGTCAGTTCTTGGGCTAGAGGGCCAGAGCTGATCTGGGGTTGAGTTCAAAGTGTGCCACCACACTAGAGTTTAGATGTTTGTTTAGATCAGTGTTTCTCAAGCTTGAAGATGGCTGAACTTCAACTCCCAGAACTGCCCAGCCAGGCGGGAGTTGCCAAGCCCGAGAAGCCCTGGTTCAGATGTTAGTTAAGGTGGCAGATGCTTCTTTTCCAGATGTTTCCTTACTGTCCTTGGCATTCAGGGATGAGAAGAGGGGCGTCTGTCAGCTCATTTGAGGGGCTGCCACAAGGAAGAGGGGCTCAAATTATTCTACAAAGCACCAGAAAGCAGGACAAGAAACAATGGTTGGAAACTAACCAAAAAGAGAAGCAACCTGGAATTAAGGAGAATTCCTAACAGTGAGGACAGTTAACCAGTGGAACAGCTTGCCACCAGAAATCGTGGGTGCTTCATCACTGGAGGTTGTTAAGAAGAGACTAGACAGTCACTTATCTGAAATGGTATAGATTCTCCTACTTGAGCAAGTGGCTAGACTAGAAGACCTCCAAGGTCCCTTCCAACTCTACTCTACTCTACTCTACTCTACTCTACTCTACTCTACTCTACTCTACTCTACTCTAGTTCATGTCTGAAACCCCTGGGCTGGGTTCAGCAGAGGGCACCTTGACTTGAAGGGCAGAGGAGAAAAACCATTGCCTGTTCTCGGTTTAGTCCATTCATTACAGGATTTATTACACACACATACACAACCTCAGAGATCTCGATCTGTAGGGAGGGAGAAACAATAGTATGAAAGCTTTAGTCATCAAGGTCCACAAAACGGTCAGATCCAAGTACCCTTTTGAAATTGCTTTTGATTTTAAGAATATGAACTATATAATTAAAAATCAGTGGCAGAGAGGATATTGAAATGACTTTGGCTTTCCCATTCTGAAGGCTTTACGTGTCATTCGGAACCAACTGTCTCCACAGACAAGCTAGCTAGATCATGTAAAAAGTTGCTCATGGTTAAGAGCTGCCTTGAATTTATTCCTTTTCCTATTAGGTGCAAATCTGAGCATGAAATGGGCCAACTTTTGATGGATTTGTATTTGTTCAAGGTGAAGCAGGGGTCTCTTGCTGGCTCTGTCCCAGGTGAACAAAACTCATCACCTCTGGAGCTTTCTCCTGCCCTAAAGACTACTGCTAGGTAGCCACACCAAAAAGGGGAATAAAACAATATTTTGGGTGCTGACTTTGATAACATACTTTGGCGGAGAGGGAAAAGCAGGGAAGAGGTTAAGGAATGTTGGGTTTAGAAGGTGACGGGGTTGAGAATCCAGGAGGAGTCTTGTGATTAGACCACCATCTGTGGACACGTGGCAAAATCATTAGACCCAGGGTTCCCACGCACTGACTGAAGGCTGTGGGAATGGGTTTAGTCACCTGCCACTTTAAAAAGATGATTGGGAACTGGGGGAACCGATGAAGCGGTCTAAGGGCCAGTCAAGAGTTGAACAAATAGAACACAAGATAAGCTTTTCCTCCTTTCTTATGTAAACAATATTTCCCCCTCCCTCTCTCTGAATTAGATCATATGATGGAGGCCACTTCCTTGTTTTAATACCTTCCCCTGTGCAGGGCTAGTCCTGATAAATATTTGATAGTTGGCCGGCTGGGAAGCAGTGGAACAGAAGGGGTCTGTCTTTGCTGTGGCTGACGCCAAGTCACCATCTCAGGTCAAAATTAAAAATAAGAAGCAAGGACATCAACCCTGCAGAGATTGTCTCAGGAAACCTGTTGAAAGGATGCAGATCCTCTGGTTACAATTCCCAGTTTTGTCCCACAAGTGCTTTTTCAAAAGGCAACTGGACTTTCCGGTTTTTCTTTGAAGACGTTTTGCTTCTCATCCAAGAAGCTTCTTCAGCTATGGAGCTATGGAGCTGAAGAAGCTTCTCGGATGATAAGCAAAACGTCTTCAAAGAAAAACCAGAAAGTCCAGTCGCCTCTTGAAAAAGCACTTGTGGGACAACCATGACCTGGATGACTGAGAATCTCCATAGACAATTCCCAATTTTGTTCAGTATGCCTTTTGGAATCTGAAAGAAGGATACCTTCATATCCAAACCCTGGGAATTCTTCTTGTTGTTGTTCTTTGTGTTATTACTATCACATCACAGGGTCCATCATTTTGCGTTTTGCCCACCACTGATGGAGCATACAACTATGGTTCTCATGTCTTCATGCAGGCAGTGGTTTGGGGAGGCAGAAGTTCAGTCCAGTTTTGAGTCCTAGTGACTATATGGGAAGTCCCTGAAGTTTTCTCAGTAACGTTTTTGGGACGTAGTTTGCCCTTGTCTTCTTCTTCCAAGGGTCAAAGGAGAGAGACTATCACCAAAATGTCGTAGTGCCTAAGGCAGGCCTTGGACTCAGGGTCTCCTGGCTTCTAGCTTGGTGCCCTAATTACTACACCCAACTGTTCCCCCTTATTGTAATGAAGCTGCCTACGAAAATAGTTCAGACGTTTCAGCTAGTACAGGCCGTGGTGGCCTGGATGATGCAATATCAGTTTTATATCAATTGTGGGGTCCTTGGTGCTCTCTGAGCTTGGCTGTTTTCTTGCAGGTGTTTCATGACCCAGCTAGGGAACATCATCAGCCTAGATAGCAGTTGGGTCATGAAATGTCTGCAAGAAAAGAAGCAAGCTCAGAGAGCACCAAGGGCTTTTCATTTCAACCCTGAGCTACAAACATTCTTCTTTATTGGCTATATCAGTTGCATTTCTGTGCAAAGTTGAGGTCAAAAGGCTGGCATTGATCTTCAGATAAGAGAATAACAGGGTTGGAAGGGACCTTGGAGGTCTTCTAGTCCAACCCCCTGCTCCTGAAGGAAACCCTATATTATTGCAGACAAATTGCCGTCCAGGCTCTTCCAGTGTTGGAGCATACACGACTTCTGGAGGCACCTCATTCCACCGGTGAATTGTTTCCACAGTCAGGAAATTTCTCTAGGTTGGTTTTCTCCTTGATTAGTTTCCATCCATCGCTTTTTGCCTTGCCTTCAGGTGCTTTGGAGAATAGGTGGACCCTCTCTTCCTTGTGGCAGCCCCTCAGATATTGGAACACTGCTATCATGTCACCCCTGGTCCTTCTCTTCACTAGACTAGACATACCTTATTCCTGCAACCGTTCTTCATGTGTTTTAGCCTCCAGCCTCCTAATCATCTTTCCTGCTCTTTGTACTGTTTGTAAAATCTCAACAATTTTTGTATTGAAGCGACCAAAACTGGATGAATTATTCCAAGTGTGGCCTTATCATGTTAACCTGTGTAGCCAGATTCCCAGCAGAGCCATGAACAAGCCTAAGAACCGTCCAAAGCATTAACCGTGGATTCAGGGCCTCCACTTAGATATCAAGAAGGAGAGCTGGATGGGATTCTGTTTGAAAAACTGCCTTTTTCCAGCTCTGGAACCTCATTTAATGCCTCTCCTGATGTCTTTTTTGGCACACCTTAAAATGGGTCCAGGCTGCTTTTAACAGAAAGAGGAAACAATGCCTGTTTTGTCATTAGTGGCCTTGAAAGAGAATGATATGTGTGGCTTACAGTTTAAAACAAAGCCATTTGTCTTTGAAGTCTGATAATGCTGTTCCTTTTTTTTTGCCTTCTCGGAGCGGCTATTTTTTCACTGTTTTTGTGAATTGCCAGTATGATTTTACTGAACTTCAAACCCTTAAGCACGCTTTCGCTCTTCAGATCTGTTTTCCTTTCCTTAAAGGAGGCTGCAGATGTGCCCAATTGAATCCATGTCAACTAACTGGAAAGAAATATTTTGGTTTACTTTGTCTGAAATTGTTTGCGATTTGTTGTTGCAAATCATTGATTCTGGCAAGGTGGCCCAGTTTAATCACAGGACAAAATTGATCATCTGAATGGGGAAAATCCCAGAGATTATATTCTCCCTCGGTTCAATAAAAGCATTTATGGGGATGAGAATCTTCTCCACTCTCACAGTGAATTCCCTGTAACTCTTAAGTCTTTTGCATATACCATTTTTTTTAAAAAAAACCAGTTCCTTAAATCATTTAAACATTATATTGTAATGTTTATTTATAATTATGATACATCATTATAAATAAAAGCTTAATATTTGTTATTATAGTACATTTTAAAAATTAGAAAGTGTTAATACGGTCTCCCGTTTTATGCAGAGCACCTAATAAAAATATTCTGAGAGAAACCTGTATTTTTCTGAGGTTGTGGGTTTGCTTGCTTTCATCTCACTATTTCTATCCATTCTCTAAAGGGGTTGTCCTGTTTAAAAAAAGGAGATCAGGTGGGTCTGACACAATTTGTTCTTGATAACTCAACTTCACTTGGCTCCTGGATTTCACAACCTGCTTGCTAAATTATTTCTCTGGCATCCATCTCAAACTGACCAATCATAGACCGGCCGGTCTCTTTCTGAAGACTGGAACGAGATTTGGTGGTCATCCATCTTCTGGCACTGGGCCTCTCTCTTCTCCCTGGCTTCTTAAAGATCAGAGGAAGAAAGGAGCCTTGAAATGACGTCTGCCAAATCTTTGCTCACCAGATACTTTTTATTTCTACAGTTCCCAATAGTTTTAATGTTCTAATGTAATATTTCTCCTTGTTCTGCATATATATTTATATAGCAGTGATGGCTAACTTTTTCCAAACCGAGTGCCCAAAGCGTGCATGTGTGCAAATGCACACCTGAACCCCACAAATATAATGCGTGTGTAGCCCCTGTGCATGTGGCCCAACCCTGTGCATGCATGCACACACACCCCCGCACAACCCGTGCATGCGCCCCCCGTGCATGCATGCCCCCCACCCCCATGCGTACACACACGCCCCCCTCACGCGTGCCGCGCACATGCATGGCAGAGACCCGAAGACCAGCTGGCTGGTGGGAGGCGCTCTGTATGCGCAGCAGAGCTGAACTGGGGTGATGTCTCGTGTGCCATCAGAGAGGGCGCTGCATGCCACCTCTGGCACATGTGCCATAGGTTCACCATCATGGTTATATAGCATCCATTTGTCAGCCGAACAAGGTAAATCAGACCCAAAAGCCAACACCATCGTTGAAACTGAAAATTTCAACTTGGACCATTTGTGGTAACATAAGGACTCTAATCTTATGACATGTTTAACTCCGCCCCCTCCCCGCTCTGCCTGCTCTTCACCTACATAAATTGGTTCCTGGATGCTGCTCCATTGAACAGAGGACAGATAGAAAGAGGTGATCTCTGAGCAGAGGTGGGATTCAGCCAGTTCGGATGGGTTCAGATGAACCAGTTGTTAAAATTCTGCCCAGTTCGGCAAATCAGCTAATCCCATCACTGGCTGGCCCAGCCCCCACCTGTTTTTTGGCCCATTTTCCAGGCCATTTTTGGCTGTTTTTTGGCCCTTTTGGGGCCCTTTTTCAGGCTGTTTTTCAGGTCTTTTTTTGGGCTGTTTTCAGGCCATATTTCGGGCAGTTTTGGATGTTTAGTAGTAAATAAATAGAGAGGGAAATTGAGGCAAAGGCCTCAACAAGGTACAATTTCCCTCTCTATTTATTTACTACTATTGAACATCCAAAACGACCTGAAAAATGGCTTGAAAATGGCTGAAAAATGGCCCAAACAACAGCCTGAAAAAGGCCAAAAAACAGCCAAAAACAGGCCAAAAACCAGCCAGAAAATGGCCAGAAAATAGTCTGAAAAATGACCCAAAAACAGCCTGGAAATGGCCAAAAAACAGGCTGAAAAATTAAGATTTCAAATCTTCAATTACCTCTCTTGAAGCTGAACAACAATCTGGATTTGAAAGGGGAAGAGGAATTCGTATCTTGTGTGGGTACACACTTCAGACCTCTCAATACCTCACATCCATTGTGCTTTTTCCTGCCCAGCTGCACAAATCTTTTAAACATTTGCTGACAAACACAAAGTGAGTCTCACCCCAAGACATATGCCCCCTTCTGAATTTGGATTATTACACAACCATATGAAATAGTATAAAATCGCACTACTAAGCACAGTAACACCTGGACTATGGCAAAACTTTGTGAAAAAAAAATTGATATAAGTTCCCATGCCCCATATATAGATTACATTGAACAAATGTAATGTCTTGGGGTTGATTTACAGCCAAGGTATGAAAATAAGGAAAATAAAAAAACTTTATCAAAAATTTTTGCCATAATGTTGTCTTCCTAAAGCCCCCTTCTTCCTTCTTTGCCCCAATTACAATTTCTGTACTAATAAACTTTACATCCAGTTTTAGAACCAATTCTGAGAAAATAAGCTTGTAAGAGGATCAAAAATCCTTCTACCCACTTGGACCTTTTCCTCATATCAGTACCTCAGTAATGGGGTGGGGTAGGGAAGGCATCATAAGTATCAGTGTAAAAGTCCCTTTTTTCCAGTGATAAGAGTTCTAGGATAAATCAGATCAATAATAATGTCTGTCCATGAATCTCTCCTGCTCAGCTTTTCCTCATTATCTGACTATTCCAGAATATAAATAAAGACAGAGGAGGACAGTTTTATGATTGGGAGAACTTTGTGTCTATTTTTAGGGTCCCATACTATAAATAGGGAATGGAGGACAATTCTTGTGATTGAGAGAACTTTGTGTCTATTTTTAGGGCCAGAATGATCACAGCTCAATGACAGAGCATAGATATTGCATATTCAGGCAAAGCAGAGCTGAGGAAAACTTCTGTTGAGATCATTGCAAACTTCTCATAAATTATGGTCCATGAAGGTGGGGAAAGTAGTGATCCTTAGATGCCTTTCAATATTTTTATGCATAAAGCATGTTTCTATTGCAGTCTTCCTTCACAGATATGTTGCTCAGGATAATCTGTAATATGTAATCCCTAAAAAGGATCTTAATTTGCCCATTTTTGACAGGGTTTTGCAAACTTGCAATCCTAAAATGTGTGGACTTCCAGAATTGCCCGGACAGCATTCTGGAAGTTGAAGAATACACATCTTAAAAATTGCCAAATTTGAAATACACCGATCTATCAGAACATCTAGCTCAGGGGTATCCAACCTTGGCAACTTTAAGACTTGTGGACTTCAAAACGGGCAAAAAAATGGGTGGGGGTGGGGCCAGCCAGTGATGGGATTAGCCCAAACTGGTCCGAACCAGCTGAATCCCACCTCTGCCTGTGAGCCGAGTGGCCGGGAGGCAGGGCTGGGTTTGATGAGTGATGTTGAGTTGGCCACACCCAGCCAGTCACATGACTACCCGGCCACGGCTACCCAGCCAGTCATTAGGGCAGAGAACTGGTTGTTAAATTATTTGAATCCCACCACTGTCTCTGAGGCTACATTCAGTTTTGTATCTGCTCCGAGGAAGCAAGCGGCATGGCCAACAAAACATCACTATGCATTCTTCGTCTCCCGTGGGATTACTCAGAGGTCTTCGGCCACAACCAGCAGCCATGAAAACCTACATTCCGGGATTAAGTCTAGCTTTTCTCTGCAAGCCTTTTGGAGATCTTGGTTGATCCCTGTTTATGGAGAAAATCCTCCTGAGGCAGAATTCATCAGCGTGGCTGGGAACAGGGAAGGCAGCCAAGGCAGAAGGTTAACCATGCGGAAAAATATAGAGTTCACACACACAATCCACCACATTAAAACCCCGGCCATAGTTTCCCACTAGCAAAGTCTGAGAACACTTAGGGATGCATTCATCCAACAATGGTCCTGCTCCAGAATTCCTCACCAACTCTTCTACAGGAACATCCAGGAGAAGATTGAAGACTGAAGACTGTCTTTGAGAAGCTGTCTGTCTAGAAGAGACCTAAGAGAATGACTAGTAACTCCCCATTTGGGATTCCCATCTGGATCTCCCCCCCCCCATGCTTACTTTCCTATAATTGCTTCAAACTGAGTTTGGGGTCTTTGCCCCACACAGGGGCTGGTAGAACTTAGCACATCCAGCTCCACCTGGGAACGCCAGAACGAGTTTGTATGTCAGGACCGTGAATTGCATACGGAAGGAATTTGGTGATGATCTGGCCAAACCTCAATTTGTTAGTCTTAAAATATCCTAGAAAAGAGTTGACTAACAATAGTCAACTAACTAACAATAGAAGAAAACATTTGTAACTCAAATTGGTTGTTTTCTTGCAGACATTTCATCACACAAAGTAGGTAACATCATCAGTGCTAGAAGGGAGTAGGCCTTGTGGAGAGGAGGAGGAGGAGGAGGAGGAGGAGGAGGAGGAGAGAAGAGAACGATGACTGTGGGGTCCTTGGTGCTCTCTGAGCTTGGTAGGTTTTTTGCAAACATTTCATTACCCAACTAGGTATCATCATCAGTGTTAGAAGGGAGTGGAGTTTGCTTTCTGTTTATATACTATCAGTGTTGGTGGGAGTATTGTTTTCTTCTAGGTAGTTCCTTGGGCTGCTGTTTACTGCTGGATTGTTTGTCTGAGTTAGTAGTTCCTTGGTTGGGTTATTATTAACTGTTTAATTGTTGGCCTGGTATTAATCCGGGTGTTAATCCCTGCTTCTCTGAGTGTTGATTGCTGGCCAGGAGGTGCTTTGATCTTTTTGTTTCCTTCTTAGCTTTTCCATTGTCTCTTTTGGATGGTATGTAAATGTCGTTTTCAGAGAAGATAAGTATTTCTCAACAAATTAAACTTTTACAAGGATCCATGTTAATAGCAAGAGAAATGGAAATAAAAATGAATTATAGAAAGAAAGAAAAAACAGAGCGTCTTCATAAACCTGAGAAGTGCTGACATATAAATTAGAAAGGAAAAGAAGATTGAAATAACAAGAGACCCCCCAAAAAAGCATTTCAACAACATTATTCTAACTTGTATAAAGGAAGTGACATCTTTTCTAGAGAAAAAAGGTGAATATCTGAGAAACAAAATTTACCTAGGATTACAGAGGAACAGAAATAGATTATGAATGGACCTATAACAATAAGGGAAGTTTCTGAAACTATAAAAAAGATTAAACTAGAATAACTACTTGGACTTGATGGATTATTAGATTATTAAAACATTTTGAGGAAGAACATATATTTGTTTCTTTAATTTATATCATGCCTTTGTTATTTTTACAAATAACCCAAGGTGGTGAACATATCCACCAATACACCATCCTCCTCCTATTTTCCCCAAAACAACAGTCCTGTGAGGTGGGTCAGGCTGAGACAGAATGGCCGGCTCAAAGTCACTTGGAAGGATTTCATGCCTAAAGTGGGACTAGAACTCACTGTCTCCTGGTAATTGGCTCAAAGTCAGGCAGCTGGCTTCTTGCCTAAGGTGGGACTTAAACTCACAGCCTTCTGCTTTCTTGTCTGGTGCCTTAACCACTAGGCCAACATAATGAACTCCAGGCCACCAAGAGAGAAGAGGCCAGAGAGTTGAAGAGTCCAGCGCCAAAAGGACAAGGCTTTAGCAAGAAACTATAAACTGATGTCATTATTTATTTATTTATTTATTTATTTATTTATTTCCAATTTATATACCGCCCTTCTCCCTGAGGACTCAGGGCGGTGTACAGCCAGACATAAAAAACATAAAATATAAATATTAAGACATTTAAAATATATATAATTTGGCTACAAAATTTAAAACTCACAGACCAATTAAAATATTAAAAATATTTAAAATTTCTTCTTAAGCCAGCCCGGCTTGTTGGAAAAAATGTGTTTTTTGAATTACTGCAAGTTGTTCACAATGATTCTAGCTGACAGACTGAAAACCATTTTGCAAATTTATTCCTGAGGATCAGTATGGATTTTTAATTAAAAGACTTTTATTTAAAGGACAATGTGAGAAATGTGTTGGACATTTTGGAATATTTCAAGCAACATATTGAAAAACAAAGGACACTGATTTTCCTAGATGCAGAGAAAACCTTTGGTCATTTTAAACGGACGTTCTTGTTGCTCCAAGCAGCTGGATGGCCTTGGGCCAGCCACTCTCTTTTAGCCCTAGGAAACAGGCAATGGCAAATCACTTCTGGAAGACCTTGCCAAGAAAACTGCAGTTGCCTGGGGTCAACGCTGACACAAAGGCACAAACACACACAAAGGTAGCAGGAAACCCAAAAGCTTGAATCACAATATGAAATGCCACGTTTGCTCACAGCCTTGGTCTCTTAAGCTGCAATCAATTGGAACTCACTTCTGAGTAAGCTTCAATGTATAGTACTCAGTGATCCATCCTCAATCTTTCAGCAGGCTGCTGATGTATATTTTTCTTCTACTTTGTCATAAACGCAGTGTTGATATTTGCAGGAGTTTGTGTGTTTTGCATTTATTGTCCTTCCTGGCAAACGGTCCCCATCTCTGAAGCATAAAAGAAGCAAATTGTTCTTCAAAAGCCTCATGATTGTATTAGAACGTTTCTGGAAAATAACCTGAGTTGCACAGCTCAGACTTGTATAACTGCAAAAGTTGGTTACAAAATGCTCCTTGAAAGAGATGGAGAGAGCGAGCGAGAGCTTGGGAAAACACTGCTGCGACTGTGCTACTCACGCACAATTTCACAATCCCACTGCTAGCCTTTCGGGTAATCTGCAGAAGGTGGTTTTCTGTCAAAGGTGGCTTTTGTAAAGGCAACCTAATCATGTATTAAAAGTCGCATTTCCCTGGCAATGAGTTAACCGGGCGGCCTCTTACGATAAAGAAAGATTTGAAGGCCTCCCTGTCTTGCTCACGGCTTCCCTTTCCCTAATTTTACCTTTTCTAGACAAAAAAAGTACACATAGTCAGAAACGCTGCTTACAAAGGTCCCCTTTCTTGCTGGGACTGAAGCTTCGGCATCTCTGCCACGTCATGATCAGGCGTGTCTTGAACACAGGTCCTCTCAAGCGGAGTTTGCCCGATAAGGGCAAGGCCTTCAAAGGCAACACTCAAGTCTTGGGTAGACCCACAACGGCAACAATGCAACAAACAGCTGGAAGGAACCAAGCCTTTTTTTGCAGCACGTTTTATATACTGTAGAATTAGAGGACAATTAAAGGAGAATTCTGAATGTTTAGCTTTATGCAACCATCAGTATCATTGTTCAAGTAACTCTTGACTTATCACCATTCGTTTAGCGACCATCCAGGGTTACAAAAGTACTGAAAGAAGTGTCCTTACACTTACGACTATCACACCTTCCCTACCATCACATTCTCAAAAGTTGGGTCCCTGGCAGCTGGCAGCTGGCTATGATGGCTGCAGCATCCTGGGGTCACGTGATCACCAATCTTATGGTCCAACTTTCACAGCCATCCATTGCAACTGAGAGAATCATAGCCTTGACTATATGCACTTTTGTTGGCAGGGTGATGTCTCTGCTTTTTAGTAAGCTGTCTAGATTTTCCATAGCTTTCCTCCCCAGGAGCAAGCGTCTTTTAATTTCTTGGCTCCAGTCCCCTTCTGTGGTGATCTTGGAGCCCAGGAAAATAAAATCTGTCACTAACCCAATTCTTCCCCATCTATTTGCCAGGAATTGAGAGGGCCGGATGCCATGATCTTAGTTTTCTTAATATTGAGTTTCAAGCCAACTTTTGTATTCTCCTTCTTCACCAGCATCAAGAGGCTCTTTAGTTCCTCTTCGCTTTCTGCCATTAGAGTGGTATCATCTACATATCTGAGGTTGTTGATATTTCTCCTGGCAATCTTAATTCCAACTTTTGATTCATCTAGCCCCGCCTTTCTCATGATGTCCTCTGCATATAAGTTAAATAGGCAGAGTGACAGTATACAGCCTTGCCGGACTCCTTTCCCAATTTTGAACCAATCAGTGGTTCCGTGTCCAGTTCTCACTGTTGCTTCTTGACCCGCATATAGATTTCTCAAGAGACAAATAAGATGGTCTGGTACTCCCATCTCTTTAAGAACTTGCCACAATTTGTTGTGATCCACACAATCAAAGGCTTTAGCATAGTCAATGAAGCAGAAGTAGCTGTTTTTCTGGAACTCCCTAGTTTTCTCCATGATCCAGCCTATGTTGGCAATTTGATCTCTATTTCTTCTGCCTCTTCGAAATCCTACCTGTACTTCTGGTAGTTCTCGATCCACATACTGCTGGAGCCTAGCTTGTAGGATTTTAAGCATAACCTTACTAGCATGTGAAATGAGTGCAATGGTGAGATAGTTTGAACATTCTTTGGCATTGCCTTTCTTTGGAATTGGAATGTAAACTGACCTTTTCCAAACCTGTGGCCACTATTGAGTTTTCCAAATTTCCTGGCAAATTGAGTGTAGCACTTTTACTGCATCATCTTTTAAGATTCTGAATAGCTCAGCTGGAATACTGTCTCCTCCACTAGCTTTGTTGTTGCTCAGACTTCCTAAGGCCCATTTGACTTCACATTCTAGGATGCCTGGCTCGAGGTCAGTGACCAGTGACGTGGTTATGAGGGACGTTAAGCTCGTTCTTGTATAGTTCTTCTGTGTAATTTTGCCACCTCATCTTAATTTCTTCTGCCTCTGTTAGGTCCTTGCCATTTTGGTCCTTTATCATGCCCATCTCTGCATGAAACGTTCCCTTCGTATCTCCAGTTTTCTTGAAGAGATCTCTGGTCCTCCCTATTCTATTGTTTTCTTCTATTTCTTTGCACTGTTCATTTAAAAAGGCATTCTTATCTCTTCTAGCTATTCTCTGGAATTCTGCATTCAATTGGGTGTAACTTTCTCTTTCTCCCTTGCCTTTCGCTTCCCTTTTTTCCTCATCTATTTGTAAGGCTTCCTCAGACAGCCATTTTGCTTTCTTGCCTTTCTTTTTCTTCGGGATGGTTTTAGTTGCTACTTCTTGTACAATGTTGTGAACCTTGTCCATGGTTCTTCTGGCACTCTGTCTATCAGATCTAATTCCTTAAATCTATTTGTCACCTCTACTGTATATTCACCAGGATATGATTTAGTTCATGCCTGAGTGGCCTAGTGCTTTTTCCTACTTTCTTCAATTTAAGCCTAAATTTTGCAAGGAGAAGCTCCTGATCTGAGCCACAGTCAGCTCCTGGTCTTGTTTTTACTGACTGTATGGAGCTTCTCCATCTTTGGCTGCAGACCACATAGTCAGTCTGATTTCTGTGTTGACCGTCTGGTGATGTCCATGGGTAGAGTCTTCTAATCCAACCTTTCCCTGTGTCAGGAATCCTTATTCCATCCTCTCCCTCAAATTCCGAGTTTCACAAGGTGTCAGCATTTGCAATCTGGTTTGTGCCTCCTTTTTTTTTTTTAAATAGATGCATGAATTTTATTCTGTTTTTGCTATTTTAATCTAATAAGGTTTGGGTTTCTTCCATGTAGGTTTCCTGCCCCCCTCCCCCGCCCCCCAAACACAGACACACAGTATTTCTAGAGAGAAAAATAAACAAATATATATAGAATAAATTGTGAATGAATGAACGAACTGTTTTTAGCAGATGCCCTATAGTCTTCCGATGAACAGTTCTTTGTTTTTCTAAAATTATTCTTATTAGTTTAATTTGTATTTCATCTTTCCTCCCTTCTAGGTCAGCTTCTTATGGGGTGTCAAAGGGGGTCGTCTGCCTTCCCCTTCTTTGTGTTCGATTGAACTGATTAGAAACAGCAACAAAGGAAAGGAAGGGGAACGAAAGAAGGAAACATGCTTTACAATGGCAAAATTGTGCGTGTGTTAGTGTGAGTTGATTTTTCCAGCGTGGGATATGTGTGTGTGTGTGTCTGTATGTGTCTGCAGGGCAACACTCAGAGGAAAGGCAGTGGTGGACATTCATACTAGATATTAGATTAAGAGAGTTGGAAGGGACCTTGGAGGTCATCTAGTCCAAATCCCCTCCCAAGCAGGAGACCTTACTCCATTTCTGACAGATTTAACAGACGAACAGAGTTGGAAGGGACCTTGTAGGTCATCTATTCCTCTACTTACAACCATTTGTTTAGTGGCCATTCACTAAACGACACTGAAAAAAGTTACGACCGTTTTTCACTCTTATGGCCATTGCAGCATCTCCACAGTCCCGTGATCAAAATTCAGAGTCTTGGCAACTGGCATGGATTTAGGATGGTTGGGGTGTCCTGGAGTCACGAGATTTCCTTCTGCCACCTTCTGACAAGCCCAGTCAATCAGGAAACCAGATTTGCTTAATGACCATGTGATACATTTAACCTTTCGCTTAACAACTGTGGCAGGAAAGGTTGTAAAAAGTGGGGCAAAACTCACTTAACAACTGTCTTGCTTAGCAATGGAAATTTGGAGCTCAGTTGTGGTCGTAAATCGAGGACTACCTATACCCAGAACAAGGAACAATGCAAAAGGAATTCTCAGCTGCTGGAAAAAAGGAGGCTTAAAACCAGATTAATCCAACCGATCTCCAAAGGATTGCAGTCCCATCAAGATCCTTTTTTCCACTTGGCTGCATCTTTAATTATCCTCCCCTCGGAAGCTAAAAAAAAATTGGGCAAAAATACACAGATGGATAGAAAAGATAATAGGGAAACATGTAGATTTTAAACCTGAATTGTTTTTATTAGGGATGATATCAGAAAAATTTGATAAGAAAAGTATGTATTTAAGTATTGCATGTCTTAACAGCAGCGAGGATTATTTTCGCACAATATTGGACAAATGAAGAAATACCTCAAGAGGAAGAGATAATTAAGAAGATACTAGAGTGTGCAGAAATGGACAGATTGACATTGAAAACCAAAGAGAAAGAAGAGACAGAATATTATCAGACATGGAACTTATTTTACCAATGGTTGGAAAAAAGGGGTGGAGATTAAGAAGGAAATCTGTATTGCTAGGCAAATTAAATACCCAGACAACACGATGTTTATTAAGCAGTAAGGAATGTAATAAATAGAAAATTAATAAAATTTATTTTAAAAAAATAATAATCCTCCGCTCGGGATCCATCCGTAGAGCATGAAAAGAAAACCACCAGCAGGTGAAGAGTAAATATTGAACGGTTGGAAGACTTCAGATAATACTGTAAATAAACACGACTCTTTTGAAATTTTATTTTCTTTCCCTTGTCTATTTGTTCAACCTATTTCAATAATGGCCTGCCAGGCTACGCATCTCCAGCTGGCATTCAACTCAAACATGCCTTCAGTAAATATAACGTGCTGTAAAAAAATATACGAGACAATAAAAGAAAGCACACGTCAGTTACATACATGTAGTCATGAGCAGCAAAACCGGATCCTTGCAAAGTGTTAAATCCTGAGGAGATAAAAAAAAGATTGCTACCTGCATCTAAGGTGTGAAAACTGATGATGATGATGATTTTTTTTACAAAAGGAGAATCCTGCATTTTTGCAACTGTGGCACAAATGTCATGAAAGCATTTTGTGTGACTCGCTTTAACAACTGCCTTCCTTTGCATAGCAATGGAAGTTCTTTTTCCCAAGTGGAGTCATAATTTGAGGACTACCTATAGAATACTGTACAGCTATGAAACTTCCTACATTTGGTTTCCAATAATCTCAGAACAATTCAATTCAAGTTAGAATGAGGGACGTGGACGGCTAAGCATGAAGCTGACAGTTGTGTCGATATTCTACCTTGTTATTGCTTCAAAATTGTTGCTGGTGACTTACTAGTCATTTAATAATAAAATAATAAATAAAATATTACATAAACAGTTATGTATCTGGAATATAAATAATACAGGGACAACAGAACCTGGAATCTATTGGATAGATGAAGAAGTGATATTTAATATAATTTTAACATTCTTTTGAAATTTTCAGTGGTACAGACCAATCTGCAACTTGATTTGACCACCATATTGGGGTTTTTTTAATCCTCTTTTTTTGCTCCTATTATACTCTAATTTATCTCTGAAGAAACCCATGTGGATTTAAGAAGAATCTAGCAATAGATTTATGTTTCTGTATTTGCTTTGTCTTAGCTTTTCGCTCTAGACATTTTGGGGAGAGGGGAGGTCAATGCAACTTAACACTCATCACATCCACAGGGAGACACCGACTGAACATTTAAAATCTCTTTATTCTTATGATTTTTGTGGCTTCTGCCGCAAATGAAACGTTTTTTTCCTCTGCCATATCTCATCCAGGGAAGAGAGACAGATTCTCAAAAGTTTGCGCTTTAGCTGATGCCATCAACGTTGTGCCTTAACAAGCTCTTTGAAATTAACAGCCAAAACAGTAAAGATGTTTTGGTCACAAACTCCTGGCTGCCATTTTGACTTTTGCTCTCCTGTGGACAAACTGGAGGGCTGCTTGTCCTTTGCTTTGGTTGCCACAATATAAAAACAATGTTGAGAGTCTAGAAAGATTTCAGAGAAGAACAATTAAAATAATTCAGGGCCTGGAAGCTAAAACATATAGAGAACGATTGCAGGAAATGGGGATGGCCAGTCTAGAGAAAAGATGGACCAGGGGGACATAATAGCGGTGTTCCAGTATTTGGGGGGCTGCCACAAAGAAGGGGGGGGTCAACTTATTTTCCAAAGCACCTGAGGGCAGGACAAGAAGTAATGGGTGGAAACTCATCAAGGAGAGAAGCAACCTGGAACTAAGGAGGAATTTCCTAACAGTGAAAACAATTAACTAGTGGAACAGAAGTTGCCTTCAAAAGTTGTGGGTGTTCCATCACTGGAGGTTTCCAAGGAGAGACTGGACAGCCATTTGTCTGGAATTGTACAGGTAGTCCTTGACTTACGACCCCAATTGAGCCCAGAATTTATGTTGCTAGGTGAAACATTTGTTTTGCCCCATTTTACAACCTTACAACATTTGTTAAGTGAATCATTGCAGTTGTTAAGTTTGTCACATGGTTGTTAAGTGAATCTGGCTTCCCGTTGACTTTGCTTGTCAGAAGGTTGCAAAAACATGACTCCAGGACACTACGGCGGTCACAAATATGAGTTTGGTTGTCAAGCATCTGAATTTTGCTCACGTGACTGTGAAGCTGCTGCAGCAATAGTGAGTGTGAAAAATGGCTGTAAGTCACTTTTTTCAGTGTCACTGTAACTTCGAACAGTCACTAAACAAACTCTTGTAAGTCAAGGACTAGCTGTGTAAGGTCTCCTGCTTGAGCAGAGGGTTGGCCTAGAAGACCTCCGAGGTCCCGTCCAACTCTGTTATTCTGCTTTTGGGGTATCCTGTCCAGGGTGGCCCAAAGCAGATTCCCAGGCGGGGAAGCAGAGTGCAGTCCCGTTTTTACAAAGCTTCTTCTGCCCAGAAGGTTTGCAAAAGTCCCAACTCTTGTATTTCAAGCCGTAACTGGAGGCGCCTTGTTCTCCTGGGCTTTTTACCTTCCTACCTTCCTGAAGGAGCTCCTTGGCTCTCTTTGTGGAGCCGGGCCCTGTCAGACTCACCGACTCCACTTCATTGACTCCCATAAAGCGGCGCTTTCTTAGGTAACAGCCTTAAGCGCGTCAGGGCAGCCGGTTGTTGCGGCATTAAAACAAACACACTTTCCCATCACTTTCCCTGGCTCACCTAGTTTAGCGGCCAGGAAGCCAAGTGGCTGATTAGCTGGGAAACAAAGAGAGCATTGGGGAGGCCAGGATGACCGAGCCAGACCTCCAAACAGAAGGGCTGCTGCCCCAGAATTGGCCAGGCTCCTCCTTTGCAGGGTTGGTATATTTGATGATTTATTTCATGCCTTTTAGCCCTGCTCCACCAAAAGAGAGAGAGAGAGAGGGAGGGAGAGAGGGAGAAGAGAAATGGCTCTCAGAGGTCTGCAGAGGTCAGTCAGCAATAAAGAGCCCCTTATGGCCCTGATGCTGAAGTCAAGGGAACAAATTCAAATTGTGTGTGTGTGTGTGTGTGTGTACCCCACATCCAAAACATCATGCTTGGATGGAGTGAAATGAGCCTGTGTCTTTCTCAACAGGCAGGAAAGGATCTCCCCATATCTCCATGGTATTTTCATAGTATCATTTTTACTTGTTCGTTTTATTAATTCAGATTATATACGCTGCCCATCCGATATGCCCACATATCACAGTTCATAGTTCTAGCATGTATCATAGGGCTGGAAGGGACCTTGGAGGTCCAACCCCCTGCCCAGGACAGGAGACCTCATGGCATCCCAGACAAAATGGCTGCTCAATCTTTTCTTGAAGACCTCCAGTAATTTAGCTCTTTTCTCCCTGTGGGCATCTAATTATTTGGCAG
The DNA here is from genome assembly GCA_012654045.1 of Ptyas mucosa. Lineage (NCBI taxonomy): Eukaryota > Metazoa > Chordata > Lepidosauria > Squamata > Colubridae > Ptyas > Ptyas mucosa. The sequence continues at coordinate 5,100,229 of WNWU01013721.1, forward strand.
CCTGCAGAGCAGTTTAAATTAAAATTAGGGAGGGGAGAAGCAGCCAAGAAGAGATCAGGGAGCCTGTGTAGCAGCTGATACCGGCCACAGAGAAGGGTTGGGCTGGGTTTCATGGACCTTCCAACGTGGTCAAACAGATCCGACTTTTTGAATGCCTGTAACAACACAACCAACAAATCTCACGTCCTTAGAAGGTGTGCTGGGACAGGGTTGGATTAAAAATGGGCATTTGTGTCTTCCGGTGTGCAGAAATCAGGCTTGTCAAATGCTACATCTTTTCTCTCCTGCTCTACGGAGAGGAGAGGATAGTTGGCCTCTGACAGAAAGCCACTTGAAGAGACTAAAAGCATTTGAAATGTGGATTTACAGGCGGCGGCTGCTATGTTTAAGCTGGGTCAACAAAATCAGAAATGAGGAGGTGATAAGCCACCTGGGAAAGCCAAGGGAAATCACCAAAACCATAAAAAAGCGAAAGTTAGAATATTATGGACATGGGATGCGACACCCAGAAAAATACGCCATACTTCACTTAATCCTCCAGGGAAAGACTGAAGGCAAAGGTGGTCCAGGAAGAAGAAGAACATCATGGCTTCAAAATCTAAGGGACAAAACTCAGCAACTTTTTCGTGTGGCTGTTGATAAAAATAGGATCGCCAACCTGATTGCCAATGTCCAATGATGGATATGGAAGAAGAAGGAGAAGAAAAAGGAGGAGAAGGAGAAGGAGAAGGAGAAGGAGAAAAAGGAGGAGAAGGAGAAGGAGAAGGAGAAGGAGAAGAGAAGTGCAAAGACATGAGACTTTAAAATCATGAAATAAGGATGCCTAACTTCAGGCTGAGGATAAGGCGAGCTTGCATCCTGTGAATACAGGCATATATGGAAATGTATCAAGGAGACCTGCAGTCTAGAACTAAGGAGAACTTTCCTGATAGAACAATCGATCAGTGGAAAGGCTTGCCTTCAGGAGTTGTGGGGGTTCCATCGCTGGAGGTTTTTAAGAAGAGATTGCACAACCATTTTTCGGAAATGGGATAGAGTCTCCTGCTGGTGCAGGGGGTTGGACTAGAAGACCTCCAAAGTCCCTTCCCACTCTGTTATGCTGTATTTTTGGTGCTACTCTGAGCTGTCAGTGACTATGGTGCAAAATCCAGAATAATTTCCATTCTCTTTCTATTGTTAGAGGGAGGCAGATTTGCCATCTGGAAACAACTCCCATAAAATTAGCTTAGACTGAAGTTTTCCCAGCTCACTATTCTGGTCAGACACGGCTGAGGAGAACCCGGAAATGGCCATGTCAGTCAAGTCAGGTTTTTTCCCCATAGTGTTTGAAAAGTCAGAAACGCTTCCCTCTTACAGGCAAAGTTCTCTTTTGCAAATTTTGCCTTTGGTTCAGGGTGCGTCCAATTGAGGTGATTTACGGTGTAAAAATAAGAGCAAATGACCAAAAAATAACCTAACAAAGAAAATCAAATGCATTAAAACCAAATTAAGCAATGATCTGTTGTTTTCTATGTGTTCTTTACAAAAGTTTCCCGGGACATTTTTATTGTTATGAATTTATGTCTTGCTTAATAAACACAGAGCTTTGCGATGCAGAGATTTACAATCTATATCAGGAAAGCGCCAAGGCTTTTCATAAATTAAAAGGCAGAGGTGCTTCTGAGCCACATAGACCTTTTTCCATATTTGCAAAAGCACAAGAAAATTCCGATTTTAAGGAGAAGAACTAATGAGGGTCTGAGAATCACACAATAGAGATTGTGCTTGATTGACAAACCTTTCTTTGGTGACTGTTCAAAGTTCAAAGGTAGAGCTAGGGTTAGGGTTCAGGTTACAACAGCCCTGGGAGGCAGTATTTTGTTGGCGGAGAGTCCACTCTCCTGTGGCCTTGAAAGTTAATAATTGGGCAGCAGTGTTACTGTCTACGGCCTATTAGCTTTCCTCAGGACCAAGAGCTCTACCTTTTTAATTGATCCTTTTGGCTACTTGGTGGTAAAGAGTGAGTGGGAATTTACCCTCACTCTTCCCTTTAGTAAAGTGGGTTTCTCAAACCCTAGAAGAGAATATTTGTAGCTCAAGGTAGAACCATGTAGAACCACAGGATCCTTGGTGCTCTCTGATCTTGTTTGCTTTCTTGCAGACATTTCATGACCCAACTAGGTAACATCATCAGAGCTAGATGGTTGAAATTTGCCTGTATGCAAATTTCTCCCATTTGCATGCTATGCAAAGTGTTTGACGCCCATATGAGGTATCTATAGAAGAGAATATTTTTAGCTCAGGGTTGAACCGTGGGGTCCTTGGCGCTCTTGATTGTTTTCTTGCAGATGTTTCATGACCCAACTAGGGAACATCATCAATGCTAGATGTTGGGGGGAAATTAGTTTTGATTCCTGCATGACTGAACTTCTTTGGGGTTCCATTTCACCTCCTCAGGACCAATTCAGTGAATCGGTTGGTGAATTTTAGCTGTTCCCACATTCACTTCTTACTGAGCTAGTTTGATTCTGGAAGGCCTTCCTTACAGCTGGGAAGGAGCCCAGAGCCCAGCTAACAGGAAAAGCATCTAGTTTCTCTTTAACTATGCTGAATGCTGAACTCCAGAAGCCCTCAGGAAAATACATCTTGTTCTCCAGTTCTTGGCATGCCTTTGAGCGTGTAAATTTTCGTGATCTAGAACAGCCCTACCCAGTCTTTAAGAAAGACCCAGCATGTCAGAAACTGCTCATGTGAATTGACCTGCAGGGCATTCTTATCTGTTGAATGTAAAGGTTTGCCCTAGGGCTGGGATAACTAGGCTGAAAACTGTAGGTGAGTAACCAGATCTAAGATCTAAGGCTCCTCAGTTTTTGCAGCCCAGTCCTAGATTTTTAGGCTCACTTACCGTCATCATTCATGGTGCAGTTTGTTTCTTAGAAAAAAGGGAGAAGCAAATATTTGAAAATAGAGATCTTTACAAGCTCGGTTTGGAACAGGGTTCCAAAAATTGTACAGCACTGCAGTTTCAGCATAGGCACGAATAACAATTTATCCCACTCCAAATTAGAAAGCTGGGTTTACTGGTTTCAGTCCAAATCAGAAAGGAGACCTGAGTAACGGTGGCAGTCTGCAAAACTACTGGTCACTTGCTCCTCAGAATCCAAGCCCTCCCCTTAATTCCCCGGGCACGCAGGGGCGGGAATTGTTTTACAAGGCAGGAGTGGTCCGCTCGGCGTCATCCGTCCTGAAGTTGATTTAGAGAAGCTGCTCTGTGTGTTTCAACAAGTTCAAAAGTGCAAGGCTCAGCTCGTCTGGACTGAATTCCTGCCCCTGGAAAAGGCCTTGGAAGCCAAGCTGGTAACTAGGAAAACAAAACAAAAACCAGGGATTGCTGACACCCAGAAGGACAATAGCTCCCTCCATGGAGTGCGGCATCCAGTTTAGATATAAGTGACATAGGAATTGTGGGTAAATTAGCACTGTCCTCCTTTACGATATTATTATTTTTTTCATTACACATTTCAATAAGTGTTGTACCTTATGATTCTTGAGGAATGTATCTTTTCTTTTGTGTACACTGAGAGCGTATGCACCAAGACAAATTCCTTGTGTGTACGGGATATAAGATCAAGATTCATTTCTCCTATTTCCCAGAGATTCCCCGGTTCACCTGATATGTTTAGCCTTTATTTCCTACTCCAGGACACAGACCCCAATATAACCTTAAAGGTGGCAAAAAATTTTGCTGCGGTCGTGGCTGGAAAAAAACGGGAGAAGAGACGGGCAAGCCCTACGGCAGAGGATTTCTAGTATTGATAGTACAGATTGTATTTGAGGCAGTAGATGGTGCACTGTCACATGATCTATCTATATTTGTAAAACATACTCTCTTTCTACGTGTATATAATTTGGTCTTCGACCACAATAAAAGCTTACTTACATACTTACCTTGTGTGTCCAATCACACTTGGCCAATAAAGAATTCTATTCTATTCTATTCTATTCATACATATATATCTGGCTTATCTACACTTGGAAGGGTGCTACATCTATCTATCTATCTATCTATCTATCTATCTATCTATCTATCTAT
>WNWU01013721.1:5104310-5193601 GCA_012654045.1 Ptyas mucosa
TCTATCTATCTATCTATCTATCTATCTATCTATCTATCTATCTATCTCTACCATATCTCTCTCTATCCATCTATCCATCTATCCATCTGTCTGTATGTCTGTCTGTCTGTCTCTATATGGCTGGCTCAGGAATTCTGGGAGTTGAAGTCCATAAGTCATAAAAGGGCCATGGTTCCCAACCCCTGATGTAGAAGGACTAGAGCAGCAAAGAAGGAAGGCAGCCCATCAGGCAAGGTTACAGATGATGGTGATGCGAAGATGGCCTCAAGTTTTCTGAGCTTTGGTGCTCCAGGCTGAGTAGTTCCTTCTTGATGTGGTCATCAACCTTCAGCAATGAATTGGCATTCATGAGCAAAGTTCTCCTCCAGAGTAAACCAACATCTTCCCTGATTCCCAGGACTTCAGTGACTTAGACTGCCACTTAGTAAACATCATCATTAGGCGATTCCACCTGTTCTAAAGCTTATCCTTATGATGTTACCTAGTTTGCTCCTGTAACGAAATGTCTGCAAGCAAGAAACCATATTCAGAGAGTCCTGTGATTCAACCCTGAGCTACAAATATTGTCTTCTATGAATATGTCCACCTGAACTTTTTTTTTTTAATTTCATCCTTGCCTTACTCTTGAGATCACTTCCGCTGGCTTCTCCCCCATGTAACATGCACATTGCATGGCCCTGGGGACACGGAGATGCTGAAGAGGGCAAGGTGTTGGCCTTGAGAAGCAACTCTACACTCCACTTTTCTTAGTTATGTTGGGAAGACCATCATCCCTTTGGAGAGAAGGTGGTAGTTCTTCTCTCCATGGTTCCGCAACCTTCTCTATGCAACAGATCAATAGCCTCTTTGAGTCTCCTTCAGTTTGAACATGCTTCCCTCTCCTTCTCGTTGTCGTCTGCATTCCTTGCCACCTTTATCTTCTTCTGAGATTCCTGTCTTCATCCCTACAGCTTGAGCTACCAATCGGTCCTCCTCCTCCTCCTCCTCCTCCTCCTCAGTCTTTCTCCTGCACCTTCAACATCTCCTTGTACTTCCCAGAAAGTGATGCTCGCTGAGCTTGTTTCCTTGCCGACGTTTCATTACCCAAACTAGATGCCATCATCACTACTAGTCAGAAAGTCTCTGCAGTTTCTTGCCAAATGTGGCTTTCCCTCTTCTAGTAACTAAGGTACTTTCTCATCTTCTGATGCCCTCTAGATGTGTTGGATTCCAAGTCCCATAATCCCTCACCAGCACAGTTTGATTAAGGAAAACTAGAAATTATGAGAGGTGAATTATAACCTATCAAGAGGTTCCTAGATTGGAGGTTGCTGATAAGTCAGAAGACACAGAAGGTACAAAACAGAAGAGCAACCTTTCTGGTCAACATCTTCTTCTCCCTGTCTGGTCTTGTTTTGTGGAGATTAAGTTCAGTTCACGGAAAGTGAAGCTCTGTTGCTGCACCTCTCCCCCATCCCTCCCCCACCCCCCACTCCCAGCCCACCACCCCAGAGGGCAGCCACTGGCGGGAGAACGGAGGAGTGTTTGCAAAGCCACATTTCAAAACCATGAGGTCAGTCTGTTTTCCATGGAGAGCACCAACCTTGAAACACAAACAGAAGCCACGGAATCGCTCTATAAGCAAACTGTAAAAAACGAATCAGTCAGCATTCCATTCGCCCGGGACAGGAGGACTTGCTTTCAAAAGTGGGGAGGGGGAGAGAATGAAAGCATCCTCTGGGCCTGTGGTCTTTTTGCCCAAGTGCTGATCAAATCCTCTTTTCGTTCGGATGGAGAGAAGGCAACCAGCAGCCACCTAGAGGGAACAGGTCCACAGGTTATTAGAGCTCTTGGAAGCTGGTTGCATTGGAATGGGAGACCATCAGGAATTTCCAGGACTAAAGGTTGAGAAATTCAAAAATGATTAAAGATTTGATTAAGGATCAATGATTTATGGATCAGGCGGCATCAGGTTGGTGTCAACTTTTATTGAAAACATATGTAGATTTTCCCCACAAGGATCAGTTATCCACAATGGTCGTAAGTGTGAAAAATGATCAGAAGTCACTTTTTTCAGTGGAATTTTGAATGGTCACTAAATGAACTGTCATAAGTTGATGCCTACCTGTCTAGCCATCTTGCTGCTGGTCCTGCTCTTTCCTTCCCCCTTTCCTAGCATCAGTGACTTCTCAAGAGAGATGGGTCCCCACATAATGGGTCTGAATACGATGATGATTTGAACTTGGGCAGTTGTGCCTCAAGCGATCAACTCTGGGTTGATGAAACCTTGTTTGTTCCCCTGGCTGTCCAAGGATGACATGTGGACGTGTTGATATGTTGACTGATTATCAGGCATCAGGACATTGTTTGCTTTCACTGCCCAGGTTTGCACAGTGGGAAATTCAAGCCAGCTGCTACAACCAGGATTTCTTTAGAGTGGTGTTCTCAACCTTGGCCTGTGAACTTCAACTGTTGCTCCTGGACAGTCACCGCCAAGAACCCCTGTGGCCCTTTGAGTGGCTGGGTAGATGTGACTCAGAAGAAGAGCAGCATTGCTAGAAGAAGTGACAGACCAGGCCCTCTATCAAGCAACCTGGTGTAGACAGAAATGCCCCCAACTTTCAAGAGGTGCTGGGAGGTGCTGCAGCTTCACTGAGATGGTGGTCTACCTGCTATTGTTAGAGAAAGCTGCAGATGAGGACCGCCACAAGCGAGCTGCTTGTGAAAGCCACAGGGCCCTAGAGTAGGATGAGTTGGGACTACAGAATCCATTGGACATTCGGGTATGTCTAGTTTAATGAAAGAAGGATCAGGGGTGACATGATGGCAGTCTTCCAACTTTTGAAGGGCTATCCCAGAGAAGAGGGGCTCAACCTATTCTCCAAATCACCTGAAGGCAGGACAAGAAGTAAGAGATGGAAATTGATCAAGGAGAGGTCCAATCTAGAAGTAAGGGGAAATCTCCCATCGTTGACCACAATTAATCAATTGCCTCACTGGAGGTTTTGAAGGAGAGCCTGGACACCAGTTGTCCAGATTGGTAAGGTCTCCTGACTTGAGCAGAGGTTCAACTAGAAGATCTCCAAGGTCCCTTCCAGCCCTATGATTTTATTTTCTATGTATGTATGTGTGTATTTATACATATAGATGTGTGTGCGTGTATTTTTGTGTGTGTGTGTGTGTGTGTGTGTGTACTTCCTTCAGCCTGTTTTCACAAGATGGACCCACTCAAAGAAGAATCTGAGGTTTTAGTTCAGCTAAATGACATTCCGTCTCTACACCAATTACTATTTTAACTGCGGGTTGGTAAGATTTGACCAAATTTCTTAGTCCAGAAGATGCCTGGAGTAGACACAGCATCCATCCAGGGTTTTCGTGGTTGTGACCACAGATGACATTTATGGAAACTTAGGCAAGGAGCTTTCTTTAGCATCAATTTTTGGTTTGGGATTTTTTATTTTCTTTTGGTTTTTTGCAGTCCTCTTGAAGAAAACTCTCTTACTGCACTACTTGTTGATTGGGAAAACAATCACGGGCAATTCAATCAACCCCAACCATCTTGAAATTGTCTGAATGCACACAGATCTCGCGCCTAATAGGCTGACAATGATGGAGGTTTCCTTTGGACGAATAATGTCTTTGCAGAACGGCATGCAAAGATAAACTTTAGATATTTAATGTTTATTTTATTTATTTATTTAATTTGTATACTACCCTTCTCCCCGAAGGGACTCAGGGCGGTGAACAGCCAAAATTAAAAATACATACAGTACAAAAGTTAAGATAATTAAAAAATATTAAATCAATCGGCCTCCCAATTTAAAACCCCAAATCTTACAAAATTAAAATCCCATTAAAAAACTATTTAGCCTAGGCTGGCTTGATGGAATAAATAAGTCTTCAGGGCCTTACGGAAGGTCCGGAGGTCCGGGATCAGTCGTATTCCAGGAGGTAGCTCATTCCATTCCATGTTAAAAACGATGCCATTTGAAATAAAAATATTTTTAAAAGTATCTCTCAGCCCAACCCTGTGCATAATGACATAACAATAACAAAGAATCTTGGAGCAACTTGGAACATTTTTGAGGATCCAAAAGGACTGAGCCAGCGCTAATGTTTGCAAAGCCAAGAGCTGTTGCTGAATCTTTGAGGCTTTGCTGCCTTTTTACCTTCTCGCTTTCCACCCAAGTTCCTCCACTGAGTAATGTACACACACACTCGGGTCTTCAACCCCCTTGTCGCCCCACCGACCAAGATCAACAAAGGTGTATACGCCAATGGGGCCTTTTGCTCATGGGCTTCAAAAGCGGGGATGACGTCAGAACATGCCACCAGGAGAAGGGGAAAAAATGCCCTAGGAAATTCTGTTTTTCTGGAACATAAAAACAAAGTCCTATTTTAGAAAAAAAGAAGAAAAATTGCAGGAAAGGATGAAAATATTGCAATAGATTTTCATTTTTTTGTTTCTGGGGATCCCTTCAAATAACTATCTTCGGTCTCTCATATTTATTGCTAAACATGTGACAGAAGAACAGAATTGGGAGGGACCGTAGAGGTCTTCTCCTCCAACGCCCTGGTCAAGGCAGGAGACTGTACCAATTCAGACAAATGGCTGCCCAATTTCTTCTTGAAAACCTCCAGTGATGGACCAGCCATAGATCCCGCTGGCAAGCCTTTCCTCCAATCAATTATTGTTGATTAATTAATTATTCTCACAGTCAGGAAGTTTCTCCTTAGTTCTAGTTTGTTTCTCTTCTTGATGAGTTTCCATCCGTTGCTTCTTGCCTTTCCTTCTGGTCCTTTGGAGAATAGATGGACCCCCTTCCTCCTCTCTGTGGCAGCCCCTCAAATATTGGAACATTGCTATTATGTCTCCCCTGGTCCATCTCTTCACTAGGCTAGACCTACCCAATTCCTATAACCGTTCCTCATACCATGTTTCACCTTCCAGTCCCCTGATCATCTTTGTTGCTCTTCTCTGTACTCATTCCACAGTTTATATATTGTGGTGACCCAAACTAGATGTAGTCTTACCAGGGCATACCATGTTTCCCCGAAATTAAGACATGTCCGGATAATAAACCCAGTTGGGCTTTCGAGCGCATGCGATAAAATAAGCCCCCCCCCCCAAAAAATAAGCCCCACCCAAATAGATGCATGCGCAGTGGGGAAAGGGAGGGGGAACATCAGAGCCGCTGCCACCTGAGATCAGCAGGCCAAATTTGGTGAGCCGGACGCACTGCTGCCACTTGGGAGAAGGAGAGAGAGAGGAGGTGCTGTGAGAGAGCCCATTTCTGAGGTTCTTCTCTACCTAGATGTGGCAGCGCATTCAGCTCCACAAATCTGGCCTGCCAATCTCAGCCGGCAAAGGGGAGGGGCAGGTGGGGAGGGGTGGGGCAGCGGAGAAGCGAGATGGGGCTCCCCTTGCCATCCCTTCTCCCCACCTTGGCTACTAGGAGGTGTATCTGTGTCCTGAGGACCACCTGAGTGGTGCAAATGGTTCCTGTGGTCTGCCTTTTTTTCCTCTGGAAATCCATCCCTACTCCCACCCCATTCCAAGGGTGCTTGTCCCAAATTGTGTTGCTAAAAGTCTGTAGAGATTCTAAACGGTCACTAAATGAACTGTTGTAAGTCGAAAACTACCTGTAACTTGCTCATTTTTTAAAGCTCACAAATCTTTACAGACTTCGGGATTCCTCCTCCTTTGAAGCTAAAGGCCTAGGCAACAATCTGACCCACCAGCAGTCCAGCCTGTGCAGACCTCACCCCTAGGAAAGCTCTTCAGCCCAGACCCTCATGAACGCCATTAGTTCTCTTGAGGTTCAGAGAGGAATCTCACAGCCACTGAATCGTCATCCTCAGGGTTCAGCCCAGCCCCGTATATCACTTCTCTGATCCTTGCCCGCTCCTGCCATCAACTCCATTTCCATTTCTAGGGAGATGGGACTGCAAGGAGGAAGCCTGCTGCTTCTCCTCCTTGGGGGGTGGGCTGGGGGTCTGGGGGGTTGAACCAGTGTCTCCTGGCCAAGACTCCTATTATCTCCCTCGGCCTAGCTGCAGGCTCCCTACAACGACAGGACTGCTCAATTGGAATTTAAATACTGGGCGATTGTTGCCTTGGAGAATGGAAAAGGCCGTGTTAAATAGAGTAAATGACAGCTGAGAAGTAAGCAGTTTAGAAAGAAGAATGAATGGACAGAGGAAGACATTCCAGATGATTCTCAAAGATTTCCCAATTACGGAAAGATCGTAGGGATTGATTCTGTCCAGGACTTTATTGGCTGTATCAAGTTGATCTTTGACTAATTAATTGGGCTGATTAAAAGAAGTTTGGACCATTATGTGCAGGCACATTACTGCCCCCCCTCCTGGTTTAGAGACTAATTATCCAAAGACATCAACTTGTGAGGGAGAAGCAGAAGAGACGGAATAAGTGAGGGATCCTTGGTGCTCTCTGGGCTTGGTTGTTTTCTTGCAGATGCCTCAGTCATTACCTAAACTAGGTAACATGATCAATGCTAGAAGGGAGAGGGGTTTGCAGGGAGGAGGAGGAGGAGGAGGAGGAGGAGGAGGAGGAGGAGGAGGAGGAGGAAGACCGTGGGCTGCTGGGTGCTCTCTGGGCTTGGGTTTCTTTCTTGCAGATGTTTCATTACCTAAACTAGGTAACATCATCATTGCTGGATGTGGTGGGAAATTAGTTTGATTCCTGCAAGACTGAACTTCTTGGGGGTTACATTTAACCCCCTCAGGACCAAGGTACGAGTTCCCAAAATGAGTATTGCAAGGTAGACTACGAGATCCCAGTATCCTTTCTTTTTTTGCATCACCCTGTCATTGCCCCATGTTCTTTGTGAAGTCATCTCGATAACAAGTCCTGATAATGTACCCCACTGTCTCTACATGCTGGAACATTTTTCTAGGAGCCACCACCTCATTTCAGATGGAGACTGGTGGTTCCCCTGAGGCTTGACGGAAAACAAACTGCTGAGAACAATCACTTCTTCCCGTGAATCTCGTTGCGTTTCTTGGCTTGTCCCACAACTCTTTTAACCACCCATTGAATGCAGTTGATTGTTTGTTAATAAAGCAAAGAATGGCACCCTTCAGCATCTGCTTTTAAAAACCACTCTGTGGGCTCTTTCCACGGTGGAAGAACGCTTGCAGCTATAGTTTAAAAGATCTCTAAAAGCTGCCAAAGGAAGGCAGGAAGGGTGTGAATCTCCTTCTCAGAATCAAACATGCCTGTTTTGGTTTCCTATCCTTCCTCTCCTGGGTTGAGAATCTCTGCACTTTGGGGGAACCTGGGGTGATTATGCAAGGTTTAATCCGTTTACTAGAGTGTTAACAATGTCGTTTTAAAATATTATCACCGCCTTTATCTTTTTTTTTATCCCAGGTAGATTTGGTTCATCTTTTTCCCCCTTTTTGAATCTCTGGAAAGAGTGCAGAGAAGAGCAACAAAGACGATTAGGGGAATGTACAACCATGATGATATACGTATATTTGGTAAAATAGAAAAGAAATTGAAAAGAAAAGAAAAGAAAGTGTATGTTAATAAAAAATCGGGGCTGCTCAGACACCAATAGGGAAAATATTTGGATTGAAAATAAATACAACAATGGAGAGAGAATGGAGTGAGGAGTAGAGGGTAAGTGAGGAGGAGAGAAGGAGAGAGAGGAACAGAGGAAAGGGGAAAGGAGAGGAAGAAAGGGAAGGAGGGAAAAAAGAGTAGGAGAGAAGGTTAGAAAGGGGGGGAAGAAGGGAGGAGTGAGGGAAAGGAAGGGGAAGGAGAAAAGAGGAAGGAGAGGAAGAAAGAAGAAAGTAGAAAATGGTAGAAGAAGGGAGGGAAGGGAAAGAGAAGAAGGAGAAGAAGGATTGTTGTAAAATAAGGGAGAAGAAAAGGGAGAAGAGCAATCCTGAATATAATTTAAAAATATTTTTTCTTTAGAAAATATATGTATATGTATGATTAACCATGTATAAGAGAATGTACATTTATAATACGCTTATAGGAAATAAAATTTAAAAAAAACTTTTTATAAAAAAAAGATGATTAGGGGACTGGAGTCTAAAATGTCTGATGAACGGTTGCAGGAATTGGGGGTGTCTAGTCTAATGAAGAGGTGACATGTTTCTCTTGTTTGGGGCAGCACAAAGAACTCAACTAACACCATCACACTCCACAAGAGAAAAGGGGTAGATGCAGAGAAGGATTTTGGCATTGTGCAGATCGGGTTGTGGTCCGTTCCTGCAAAAACTCCTGTACATTTCAAAGTAAGCACCGCTAAGACATTCGTAGCTGACTCAGATTCACAAAGTCCTTTAAAGGATTGTTTTGACTCCCCTCATTAATCTGACCGCTCTCCGTTCTTGCTTTCTGATCCATCCTTTTAAGCTTAGAGATCTTCTGTAGATAAACCTAGAACACTCGTGTAATCCCTAGATTTTAGACTAGACAAATAAAGAAACTGGAAGTGATTTAAGGCTGCACATTCTTCTCCTTTTTGTAAGTCAGGGGTCTTTCTTCTTCTTCTTCTTCTTTTTTTCTTTTTTCCATCAGCCCACATATGTTGCTGGAGACAGACGCCACTGCATTTTCATTTCTTACGAGAATGTCAGTCCATTTTAGACATAGCAAAAGCATTAATAACTTACCACACACACATGCACAGACCCATACAGGCAGACACACTTTGTGTAACTATGTGGAAATAGTCAAAATGGATTTGAAAGCCAGCCTTTTGCAACATCTGGCATGTGACATTAATATACTGTTGTTTTTCAGTCCAATTGCTGTTTGCTCTGCCTTCAATTCAAGAAGGAGGCTTTGCTAAACATCTGATTCCATGAAGTAGTTAATGTAATTTCGGCCACATCTGTCTTGGTTCTGCAACAGAAAATGGCATGTAGAAATTGTTGCCATGAACATGTCCCTTTGCTTGGAACCAGGAACACCAGTGGAGGATTGGAGGCCAGCACAGATGGGTAGCTATTCGATCATGAGGCATCTCATAGCGCAGACTATGCCTTGTTTGGAGGGTGGGTTGACCCTCTCGACTTTGTAGGAGCCCCTCAAATATCGGAAGGCTGCTATCCTGCCACCCCCAGTCCTTCTTTGTGCGTTTTAGCCTCCAGCCCCCTCCTCATCTTAGTTGCTCTTCTCTGCCCTCTTTCCGGAGTGAAGATAATAGGTTTTCCATGAAGATAAATGACTGGGCTCCTTTAGCTGCTGATAATCCACCAGCCACAACTTCATACTCCCAGTTGAGAAAGAATGTGCTCTCCTTTGAGGGCCGCTATCTCCACAAAGCAATCGCTGGAGGTCAACACAGGTTCCCATCACATAGCCCTGTTACGAGCACCCCTGGGGGGGGGGAGGGGGAGGAATACTAAGCCAGCAAATTTGTAGAATAAACTGGAATTCCAGCCGGAATCAGAGTTTAGAGAGCTGAAAAGCAGCCTCTCAAAGGCGGATCATGCTAAAATTATGACAGACACATTCTTGCTGGGCGTGTTTTTAGGACAGGGAAAGTGAACTCAGGGAAGGGAGAACGATGGTTATTCATTCTTTCTAACAATTGCTGGCTTTCCGTATCCTGTTAGAGCATTTTAGCAGGGATGAAGGAGGCAGAATGAGGGGCTTTGAGAGATGGCTGGGAGACGCATAGAATCAAGATCATGTGAAGTGTTAATACTGCTTTATAATGTCTTATGAAGACCACACTTGGAATATTGCATTTTGGTTGCCATGATGTAAAAAAGGTGTTGAGACTCTAAAAAGGGTGCAGAGAAGAGCAACAAAGATGATGAAGGGACTGGAGGCTAAAACATATGAAGAACGGTTGCAAGAACTGGGTATTTCTAGTTTAATGAAAAGAAGGACTAAGGGAGACATGATAGCAGTCTTCCAATATCTCAGGGGCTGCCACAAAGAAGAGGGAGTCAAACTATTCTCCAAACCACCTGAAGGCAGGACAAGAAGCAACGAGTGGAAACTAATCAAGGAGAGAAGCAACCTGGAACTAAGGAGGAATTTCCTGACAGTGAGAACAATTATTCAGTGGAACAGCTTGCCACCAGAAGTTGTGGGTGCTCCAACACTGGAACTTTTTAAGAAGAGGTTGGACCACCATTTGTCTGAAATGTTATAGGGTTTTCTGACTGGGCAGGGGGTTGGACTAGAAGACCTCCAGGGTCCCTTTCAACTCTGTTGTTCTGTTCCATTCTAAATGAGGAGCATCCTAAGAGCCATTCAGAGTGTTTGGGCAGAAAGCTCCTTCCCACAGCCATGGCTCTGCCCCTTCAGCCATGTGAGAGAAGCCACTCTGGGAGGGAGGGAGGGAGGGAGGCAGCACTTTGCTGAAGAGAAGAGGACAAAAGAGGTTTCCTTGAAAATGGATAACTGTCTGGAAGTGTTGCCTCCTCTGGTCTATTAGCCTTCCTAGAACCCACAGCTCTACCTTTCTATTCACCCCTTTGGCTCCTGGTGGTAAAGAATGCGAGGGAACATATTCTCAGTCTTCCCTTTAGTAGGATGGAATTCCTCTTTCTCGTTTCCCAGGCCTTGGCATTAACCTGAAATAACAGTCGAGGAGAATATGTGGGTTCAGCTCTGGCACCCACAGTGCTCTCTGAACTTGGTCGTTTTTCTTGCAGACGTTTCATCACTCAGCTAGGTAACATCATCAGTTCTGCATCGTAACTGACAATGTGGCCTAGTTGGGTAATGAAAAGTCTGCAAGAAAACAGCCAAGCTCAAAGAGCACCAAGGACCTCACCGTAACCTGAAATAAACTAGTTGCTCCTTTTCTTGCTTATTCTAGCTTACATATTTGAACAGTTGCGGTGCCCAAGGAGAGTCACAGTTGCCTCTTGGGTGAACCTTTGCCTAAGAGAACTCCTGGGGGCCATTTTGATGGGGTCCAATTCCTCCCATTTGGTACGGGGGCAAAACTTTTGTTTGCTGGAATGCCTTCAGTTCATGGTGCCACAATAAACCACCATGGTGGGGGGAGGTGTTGCGGTTTTCTGGAAGGGTTGGCTTGCCATGCTAGGGGCCTGCAAGGATCCATGAGCTTTCTGGGACAGAGAGGCAGGAACTTTGGTGGAATCTCCATCCAATTAAAGATGTTCATATGAGCACTTCAGTATCATGGGTATCATCTTGTGCAAAACCAGCTGGAGCTGAATCCAGAAACATAGGCTAGCACGGCCATTAAAATCAGAGTCCTTCCATTTATACATGAAACCCAGTGATTAATGGAATCGGTGTGCTTTCCCAGGTGACTTCCTGCTTAATCAGTTTATACCTAAAATTTCAGATCATTTAAGCGATTCCTTTCGCCTTTGCTGGTGAAAAGGATTAATGAATACCGCAAGAATAGAAATTTGTACTTCAAAATCTCTTGAGGCCAGTGGTTTTGCAAAGCAACTAAAATCCTTACATAATCCAAAAAATGTTTTTTTTAAAAAAATCAAAATACTAACAGATGAAAGTCTGATCGTGCTAATTGATTAGGCCAAGGATCCCCAACAACCTGGCCTGTGGCCTGATACTGGGCCGTGGCCTATCTGGCAAGCGAGCATATCCATGCACACTGCTCCACTTGCATGAGTGGCAGGCACTCACACACGCGTGCATACACGTCTGCCACTCACGCGGAACCATCCCCTCCTCCCCTCCACCAGTCTTTGGCGACCGCTGGAATAGGCCACAACTAAACTGCAAAAATCTGACCCCAAAATGGAAGGCTTAAAGCCTAACTCTTTGCTGCCTTCTGACGGTCATCTGGAGCTTTGCAAACCCATATTTGGTTACTCTAGCTCAGTGTTTCTCGAACTTGGCAACTTTTAAGAGTTGTGGACCTCAGTTCCCAGAATTTCCCAGCCAGCATGCCAAGTTTGAGAAACGGTGCTTAAGTAACTGAAAAGAGAACCCCTCCTAAAGTAAAGGCTTAAAGAGGGGGTAAAAGCCACAGAGAAGATTACTGTTTATATTTCTTTCCAATATTTCATAAATAAAAAATGTCTCTTCTAAGACCAACCAGTAGAACAAACAGGTATCTAAGTAGGAGCTAAAAATAAAATATGTTTAGCAGCCTGGAGTTAAAAACAGCCTCAGCAGCAAAACATGGAAGATTTTCCATTAGGCAGGGAGGCCTCAGCAGAAGGAGGACTCACCATCTTCCACAGCCATAAAACGTGGAAAGTTTTTTTTTTTACTTATGATCAGGTATCTTGTGGGATATATAGCCTAAAATCGCAACCGTTGGCCTTGTTTCTGGCCTTCAAAAAAGTTTGCAAAGCGCATAATGAGAAACTTGTTTTTCTCTCCATGGGAGTCCATGTGATCCATGCCTCTTACAAGAAGTTGGCTGGCCCTTTCAGCCAAGGAGACTCCGCAATAAAACTGTAGCTGTGAAAACTAAGAAGGCTCCGAGAATAGTGCGGGGACCCTTCTGCCTTCTCTTTTGACCGTTCCAATGGATTTGAAATCCTAAAATGGCCCTCCCCTCCTTTACAGGTTGGGAAAAAGGGAAGCAAAGTGGAAGGGAAAGAAAGAGGAAGAATACAGAATAACAGAGTTGGAAGGGACCTTGGAGGTCTTCTAGTCCAATCCCTGCTCAAACAGGAGACCCTAGACCATTCTGGAGAAATAGCTGTCCAGTCTCTTCTTGGAAATCTCCAGTGATGGAGCACCTACAACTTCTGGAGACAACGTTCCATGGATTAATTGTTCTCACTTACAAGAAATGTCTCCTTAATTCTAGGTTGGGTCTTTCTTCAAGGACCTTCCACCAATTGCTTCTTATTCTGCCCTCTTTCCGATTCTAGCAAGATTTTGGTAAAGCACCAGCCTTCCCAGTTTTCTGTTCTCCTTCAAAGGTTGTTTGTTTTATGTCTGGCAGGTTTATATACAGTCATGGTTTGCTACATAATATCTGTCCGTCCAAACAAGCAAAACTACAGAAGTTGTAAACTGGTTGTGAGCTGAGCTCTACCAAGCACTTCAGCTTCCTACAGAAACAGTTACGGCTTTCCCAAAATCTTCCAGGTATCACTATGTTAGAAGAAATATCCTTCTGGAGTCAGCTCCAAGTGGGGAAAAAGACACTGGAAACATGGAGACTGCTTGGAAAGATGGTTTAATGGTGGACAGGGTCACATGGTTTGAGTTCCTGAAAAGAAAAAAGGGGGCAGATACAGCGAGACCCCGGGTTTTATGCTCTCTCTGGCTTTGAACTTCCTGGGCCCCCGAAAGAGCATCCTGATTGGTTGTCAGACTCCCAGGGGGTGGGGGTCTTAGCTAGCCTTGTTGGCTGATGTAATCTTCCCAGGTGCCATGTGGTGAGTTTCTGTTGCTAGATGGGTCCCATTGTGTTACAGATGATGGTCCTTTGACAAAGGGTTTCTGCCTCTGGCCCATTGACAAAAGATGGGGGCAAGAAGATGGGAGCTGCTTCATCTTTAAAACATGCTTTTCCATTTCTCCTCCAGGGAAACATAATATTCTGCTTTTTTAATATTTCCTAAAATATTTCACTCTTCTAGGAAAGGGGTGGGTGCTAACTTCCTACAACTAAATGGGCCTTTCTAAAAATGTTTGACATCTTTCTGATAAGGAAAATGTTTGCCAGGGGTTACTTTCGATGAAGTTCAAATTTAATAAAGTGGTAACCTGATTAAATACGTTAAGTTAAGCGAGGAGAAATGTCCTTTTTATTGATGAGAAAGAGCAGAAGGAATATTCTCCTTTTGCTAGAAGTGCAAAAGTTCTTAGTTTCCTCCTTGCACTGAAAGGTTTGGGATGCAAATGACACGAGTAACAGCCTCATATCACACAGGGACACACTTTGCCTCCTTTGCATAATGATGTCATGTAATGGCTACTGCGATGTTTACACGAGGCCTACTTTGGTTGTAGCTTCTGGCTGCAAATGTGACAGGGATGAGATGTGGTTAGTTTTTTTTTGTTTTTTTTTTTCAGAACAACACAGCAAACTGAATTCTAATTCTTGGTCTTCACATTTCTCCCATTGTTCCTTCCTGAGGAACCTTTCTGATGATTGATGAGAAAATCATTTTTAATCAGAAGAGACTCCCGAGGTATTTGCCCAAGGGTACTTCTTGTTCTGTACAAATACCTCATCTTTAAACTGCACACCTTGAATCGGGAGCTAAGCAGACCTTTAGACCTGTTTAGAAATTCACAGACATGAATTTCTGGTCTTAAAAGGGGAGCTATTCGCACCCATGCCTCAGGAGAAACGTTGCCATGGAAACAGTAGACCCGGGTGTCCAACCTTGACAAATTTAAGCCTTGTGGACTTCAACTCCCAGAAGGCCTCAGCCAGGAGAATTCTGGGAGTTGAAGTCCATATGTCCTAAAGTTGCCAAGGATGGACACTCCTGGAGTAGATGGCCTGAGGTTTTTTTGTTTTTTGTTTTAATTTCTCCACATGCGTGTTTTTCCACTGCACCCCAATGGATGGGATGGCGTTTAGCTTTGGCTCGAGAGCACTGGGGGCAGATTTGCTTCAGCACTCAGGAGCTGAGCCCAAAGATGGTTATGAACTTGTAAGCTGAGGTAATTACTCTTCTCCTCAAGCCTTTGAAGTTCAGCCACCCTGCCAATTTTAATCACATCCTGCTTTCCCTGAGGTGAAATAGTTTTGGTGAAGAACAGTTGAGTTCCATAGTCCTCTGAGGGAAATGCATGCTGGAATCCAAAGAGATAAAGTGAGCCATAGTCATGGCTCACCCACTGACTATATATAGCTAGCTAGACAAAATATTGTCACTTAACCCCAGTGAAGGAGAAGAAAGCTTGGCATGGGGAACAGAAGACAAATGAGTCACCTATCCCCAAGGAGCGAGCAGTTTTGCAGTCATTAAAGCATGGAAAGATCATTTCTGACTACCATGGTCCAGGATCACGTAAGGCCAGGAACTTTCCCTGGGTGGATTAGTGCACCATTGGGGTTGATAGATCCGCAGGTGATGTTTATCTGCTAGAGTTCACCTACAACA
Source organism: Ptyas mucosa (assembly GCA_012654045.1). Lineage (NCBI taxonomy): Eukaryota > Metazoa > Chordata > Lepidosauria > Squamata > Colubridae > Ptyas > Ptyas mucosa. Next base: position 5,119,320 of record WNWU01013721.1, read on the forward strand.
TCTCGACAACTCTTAGATGGCAAAAAGAGATGCAGAAAACTCCAGTTCCTTGCCCGTCTATACTGATAGACTGTTGGTAGACTACTCTGTGCAGGAGCTCTAAATTGGTATGTACATTTTGGATTGTGTAGTTTGTCTTTGCCTGTCCTATTTTGCTGCATTTTAATGAGCATCTCATTAGAACATAGAAAATACGATAATAGAGTTGGAAGGGCCTTGAGGTCTTCTAGTCCAACCCCCCGCTCGAGCAGGAGACCCTATCCCACTGCAAACAACTGTCCAATCTCTTCTTGAAAGCCTCCAGTGATGGAGCACCCACAACTTCTGAAGGCAAGTTGTTCCACTGATTAATTGTTCTCACCGTTAGGAAATTTCTCCTTAGTTTTAGGTTGCTTCTCTCCTTGGTTACTTTCCATCCGTTGCTTCTCATCTTGCCTCCTGGCGCTTTGGAAAATAGTTTGACCCCCTCATCCTTGCAGGAGCCCCTTAAATATTGGAACACTGCTATCATGTCTCTACTACACACTCATCTCACTGAGTACGTAGTCACTGCTAACATCTCCAAGCATCCCCCGCTGAGCTCCTGTGGCACCATCTCCTGAGCATCTGAACAGTGCCAACGTTCTCATCCATCATCCCCAAATGCAGAAGTTTAGTGCAAATTAGGTGATGTCACGGGGAGATCCGGGTTTAAAATTGTCCAACTGACAGCCCAGGCAACTGCCATCTTTAGCTGCTTAATAGGACAGCTGAGGGCTCCGATCAGAAAGCCTTCGTCATTTATCTCCTTTGGCCGAGGGCCGCGATTCCCAACGGAGCCCCGGGTTCTTGGCTGAGGCGCCCATTCATGACAAAGCAGTCCTTAGTCTGCAGCCTCCTGTCTCGGTGACCATGTCACCACTGGAGCAGCGAGGTCTCCTGGTTCTCACATCCTACACTATGCACTGCAGCCTTCCCAATTAAATCAAACCATTGATTAAACAAACCAATGAGCATAATTGGCTTAATTAGATTCTCCCCCTATTGGCACCAGACCATTGTAGAAAGGCCCTTGCAGAATGAACCAAACATTTTTCCCCCCTCTCTCTCTGAGATAATTAAGAATTGGCTGGTGCAATTTTAAAACCCACGACTCTGAATAGCGTCTAAGGGGAGGGGGCGAGGGGGGAGAACAGGGGAAGGATGAATGGAGGGAGGAAGAGAGAGAGAGAGAGAATAGGCCATATCTCCAGCCAGTCAAGGGGACGGGGCTTCGTTGGAGGCAGTGGGCTGCTCCTGTTGAAATGCGTGTCTCAAGTGCAGTTACTCAGCTTCCCTTGAAACAGAGCAGTTCCCTGGTCGCACCGATTCACACATGACCTTTTATTCAGGTGTAAATTCCATCCTGTTGAAGCAAACTCCAGGGCCCCAAAGCACAGCCAAATTAAAAGATTTTAAAGACTTCTACGAGGCTTTCTTGGGGGCTAAAAGCAATCGATGAGGGCTGTAGGCAGTTTAGAAATAGGGTAAATAAACGGAGATAGATAGATAGATAGATAGATAGATAGATAGATAGATAGATAGAGATGGATGCATACATACATCAACCACCCATACATGCACGGCCATCTATCTGATGAAGACAAGTGGCATCTCGCGTGTCATGGTGTTATGAACCTCTTCTTCAGAGCACCTGAGGGCAGGAGAAGAAGCAACGGATGAAAACTAATCAAAGAGAGAAGCAACCTGGAATTGAGGAGGAATTTCCTGACTGTGAGAACAATTAATCAGTGGAACAGCTTGCCACCAGAGGTTGGGAATGCTCCATCAGTGGAGATGGAGGCTTTTAAGAAGAGATTGGACAGCCATTTGTCTGAAATGGTCTAGGGTCTCCTGCCTGAGCAGGGGGTTGGACTAGAAGTCCTCCAAGGTCCCTTCCACCTCTGTTATTCTGTTATTCAGCAACTGGCCAATTACAGGATCCAGAAATGGCGACATTTGCAATGCATGATCTTAATGTAACACCGATAAGGCCGGTTGTGGCTTGCACAGACAACAATCCCATGAGTGTGTAAAATAGTGCAGACGGCAAGGAGAATCTTTCCCGTTTCTTCATTCTTATTACTAGGGATGAAATGATTGAGGGAGGGAGTGGAAGTTGTAGGGACCTTGGGGGAGAGTAACCGTGTCATATTAGAATTCACCATAATGGAGGCGCAGCTAACAGAACTAAATAAGACTGGTGTTTTAGACTTTAAGGGAGTAATATTAAAGTAAAGTAATACTACTGACAGGCAGATCCAAACTAAAATTAAGGAGGAACTTCCTGACCGTGAGAACAAGTGATCAGTGGAACAGAAGTTGCCTCCAGAAGTTGTGGGTGCTCCATCACTGGAGGCTTTTAAGAAAAGATTGGACAGCCATTTGTCCAAAGTCACCAGCTGGGTGACGTTTGGCCAGTCAAAGCTGTAGGAAGAAGTGAATGGGAATCACTTCTGAACATGTTGCCAAGAAAACTGCAGGGACTTGTCCGGGCAGGTCAAGAGACAGGAGTCAAGGCTGACTCAGAAGTAGCTGGAGCAATGGGGCGCTGAGCCTGCGGCTAACCAAGGGAGGTCCCACTCACCTCAGGTTGTCTCCTCTGGTTGCCTTCAAAATTCTCAGAGCCTCCTTTGATCTTATGAGCAATTGGTCTAGAAAAGAGGTTGCTGTGAGGCGCGAAGCTATGGAATCTTGGTAACTGTTCCACCCATTGTCTGTGGACCTTTTGCTGAAGATCTGTGGATCACCGTTCAAAGGTCTCCCAACTGGATCCCTTTAAGGTGCTGCTGCAGTTCGGCACCCAACTTTCCTTGCCCACCTCACAATGCGTGAAGAGGATGAAAGGCTCCAGCTTGGCATAAAAATGGAGAGTCTTTGGTCTTGCCGAGCTGAGGATTAATCGCTTCTGCCCAAATCACCACAACTTAACAGCAAATGAATTTGTTGGTTTGTCTCTTCTGGGGCGGTTGAGTGGACAATAGCACCTTCTCACGTAGGAAAAGGGGCCCCGTAGATTACTTGTCCTAATGAGCAATTAGGGAAGTGTGTGGAGTGTTTCCTTTTATCCAATCCTGGCCCGTTCAAGAGGCAAAGCTTTTCTTCCTGGTTTCCTGTTTGTCAAATGAAGGGCCATTCTGGGCTATTCTTTGGGGAAGGTTGAAAGGACGGGAGAGGTTGGGTGAGGTGAAATGAATTAGTCAGCAGTAAAGGGAGCCAGGAGGCACAAGGCGGGAGAAGAGCTACGCCTGTTGTCTAAAATATCTCCACATACCTGAATCCACTTCGAACATGGTCTATTTGTCATGGCTGCACTCCCAGGAGAGTCTTCCCGAGGACGTTAAAAACACAATCAGGAAGGAGATGGATGGGCATGTGGTTAATGCCAGAAGAATACAGAAAGTTTTGCCTCTGGAAGGCAAAGCTAGTCGTAACCCATGGGAGGCTAAAACACTCCTTCAGACCAGAGATTTGGGGGGGGGGATGAATAACAGAATGATAGAGTTGGAACAGACCTGGGAGGTCTTCTAGTCCAACCCCCTGCTCACTCAGGAGACCCTATGTCATTCCAGACAAGTGGCTGTTCAGTTTCTTCTTAAAAGCCTCCAGTGATGAAGCATCCACAACTTCTGAAGGCCAGCTGTTCCACGGGTTGATTGTTCTCACTGTTAGAACATTTCTTCTTAATTCCAGGTTGCTTCTCTCTTTGATTAGTTTCCATCCGTTGTTTCTTGTCTTGCCTTTTGGTGCTTTGGAGAAGAGGTTGACCCGTCCTCTTCTCTATCACAATCCCTCAAATATTGGAAGACTACTAACCTGTCAGCCTAGCTCTTCTCTTCATTATACTGAAATACCCAATTCCTGCAACTGTTCTTCATATGTTTTAGCTTCCAGGACCCTCATCATCCTTCTTGCTCTTTTCTGCACTCTTTCTAGACTCAACATCTTTTTCCTATCGTGGCGACCAAAAGTAATTGAAGCCCTCCCTTGGCAGGTCTTTGATCACGTGACTTTGGCTTCCGTCTCGGCCTTGTTGTCTCCTCCCTAGAGAGCCCCTTTTTTAGACAAGTGACATCCAAGTAACATCTGAGTCGTGATGGGAAGCTAGTAAATGTAGTTGGCTAGTAGGACTGACATTTTCTCATGGAAGCTGTTGCTCAACAAATATTGACTAAATAAGGGTGGTCCCTGTTCTCTTTCTCCTGAAGAGAGAGTTGTTTCTAAAGAAGGTGGGTTTCTGGACTGAAAACCCACCAGAATCCACACCATGCCTGAAGACAGAGAACAAGAACATTCTACAGTTGGAAAACTGTCGTTTGAAAACATACTCTGTAAAGTTAAAAAAACCCCTGTGGGAATATTTAACTTAAAATGCTTTATTTTATCTTTAGGTGAAAGTAAACATGTTCCATAACTCGTATTGTTTTCAGTTACAATATAACCTTCAACCACTCAAACTTTCTTTTGGGTGTCTATCTACTGTCGGACAATACTTCTGCACGATGCTAAGTTTCCATTCTCCTCCCCCCACACACAGACACACACTTGCTTGCAGAATTGTTAAATGTTTTATTACAACAATCCTTACCCACACCCTTGTGTGGGCAACTATGGTCTTTTTACAACCTCTGGTCTTCAACTCCCAGAATTCTTGAGCCACCCATTGTTATGTTTTGATTGTTGAATTTTTATGCTCCCCTAAACTACTTCTAATGTCCCCAACATTATATAATATAATCTTCTTTTTATATATATTTATTCTTTTGGTTTATTTGCAAACTATTTTTAACTTCTCAGTTTTTATATATTTTTAGCTTCTTAGCTTTAGACCTTGCATGGCTATTTATTGCTTCTTCCAGTGTTTGTATCTTAAGTCCTCATGTGGGTTTACGCTAATACAGGTTGGTTATTTCTTCCTAAAAAGGTTTGCCCATGAATATTAGAAAGGCTGTGTGTTTGCTTCTCACCTTGTGTTCCTGCCTCACTGAAAACTAGACTGAGGTGAGTGGGAACTAGCTCCCAAATAATATTTTGCTTGTTTAAAATGACAGAAGTACTGTACAGGTGGCATTTTTTAAAGTGGCACCTGGCTTTTGAGTGAGGCACCATCCTGCCAAGAAGACATGGAAAAGGAAAGGGGCAAAGCAGAACCAAACAGTTGAATAAGATTTAATTTGAATATAATTGCAAAACAGATGGATTAAGAATAATTAAGATGGTTGCCTCCTTGTTTTACAATAAAATTGGTACTTTTAGAAGGAGCCTGGGGGTCCGAGATTATGTATAGAAAATACTGCACCAGCTTGACATCAAGTTGAGGCATTACAGAGCCGACTCATATGCAACGTCTTCCAAAAAGCCTGAAGTTCTGAACCGAACTGAGACAGTGAGCTGTTGAAGCAAGATTTTAATCCTCTTGGGTGATATTTCTTCTAATAAAAGTTCCATCCACGCTTCAATTTGGTAATGGAAAATGCCTCGGAGAAGGGTAGCAGTTGGAGGAACTAGAAAGAGAAAACATACAATCTTCTAGATGATGCGTGGTGTTGATTTGGGTCTCCTTCAAAGGCATTTGAGATCAGATCACAGATACCCCCTGCGACGAGGGTAGTAGAAATGCTAAAACCTGGATCCATTTCAAATCTCCAGTCAGCCATGAACTCCTTGGGGTCAACTAACCCAACCTTCACTAAAACACTAAACAACCTGACAGCATTGTGGTGTGGAGGGCTGGAGCAGAGTTTATGCATGTGTGTTTGGGTCAAAGCATATACCATTGTGACCTCCTTGAAGAAAAGATGAAACATACATGAAATAATTAAGCTCCATGGCTTAGGGCCGAGGTATCTATGGGACCGCCTTCTGCCACCAATTGCCTCCCACCAGTCAGTCCGCTCCCGCAGAGAGGGCCTCCTCAGGGTGCCATCGGCCAGACAATGTCGGCTGGCAACCTCCATGGGGAGAGCCTTCTCTGTGGTGGCGCCTACCCTCTGGAATGACCTCCCCCCAGAGATATGAGTGATCCCAGACCACCAGACTTTTCGTCGGGCCCTTAAAACCCGTCTCTTTCAGTTAGCTGGGCTGGCCTGACCCCATATTGGTTTTAAAGTTTTGATATTGATTTTAAATTTTAAATTTGAATTGCTTTTGTAATTTTGGGCTAAATTCTATTTAAATCATTTTAAATTATTTTAACTTTTGTATATTATGTTTTTAGTTGGCTGTTCACCGCCCTGAGTCCAAAAGGAGAAGGGCGGTATAAAAATTTAATAAATAATAATAAAAATAATAAATAATAATAAAATGTGCAACGAAGTGGGAGAAATAGATTTCAGCCAGGGTAATCTTTGGGAATCAATTTTGAATTAATGCCAAGGACTTTCTCAGAGCCCCACAGCAAAAATAATCTGAGAAACGTGGTTTAAAAAGGCAGGGTTAGGGTGATGCCAGCTAGGCTGAAAGGAGGGGTCAAGTGGAGACCCAGTTTGGAATTGTTACAAGTGGCAGAAGCTTGATTTCCCGCAGGATCCATGAAGCCTTAACTGGTGGTTCCCAGGGAAAGTCAAGTAATCTGGTGGCATTCTTGTAACATAGGTAGAAGACAATAAAGTTGCTTAATTGTAACTATTTACAATTTATTTCAGCTGGTGGCTCTAGTTGCTTGCACCTGACAGATAAGAATCAAATACAAATAACCTGGATGACGTAACCTATTTGGGCATCTGCTAATATTGATTCCTGGAGAGCCACATACAAGCAGAACTTCCTTAACCTCCATTTCCAGCCTATCTGCACATTTTCCTTTGCATTTTCAAAAGCTCAAATATACCCCTGATCCTACTTTCTTGTCTTCGTGGTGCCCATGTTGCTTTTTTGTATGGAAACTTTTGGAATTATTTGGCAATTTCTGTCTGTCTGTCTGTTTGTCTATGTGTGTATGTGTGTGTGTGTGTGTGTGTTAACAGCAAGAGAAGGTCAGAGATCTCAACAGGAGTCCCCACCACCACCATTTAAATAAGCCCAGATTGCTTTAATGATGGAGTCTTAGAAGGGGAAGCGGCTGTCCCCGAAGCGGCTGAGAACACAGTTTGGTGGCTTGCATGTAGAAGATCACGTTACGCTTCTGCTACCCTCCAGCTTTTAAGACCCAGTCCCCAAATTCTTCTCTGGAAAGAGCTCTGGCCATCCTGACTCCAAGGGAAACCACAGTTTTCTTTGCTTATTGGTTGCAGTTGCCAAATTCTGGCTTTAACCTTCCCACGTACCTTGGTTGACAAAGGAGGGTGGCTTGGAGACCCCAGGATTTCCAGGGCAAAAGCATTTTGCAAAAGCTAATTATAGGTTGCTCTTGGTAAGAGAGGGCAAAGGGAGCCCCCACCAAAGCAATGCAGGCCGCTTCTGTTACACTTTCTTCTCTGTATGTAATTATTTAAAGAGAAAACATATCCTAACTGAAAAGCAGCCTCATCATGGGGTTTCAAAGGAGGAGAGCCTGCTGAAAACGTTGCAAAGTCCCTGGAGAGGGACCAGAGCTTGCAAAATTGTAAGCACCCACCTATACAATGGTCTTCGTTTTGAGTAGATTGTGGTCGCTTGTTTATGAAAGAGGTTAAAGAGATATGTGTGGTTTTCACGTTCCCACAATAAAACGGGGCCTGTGAGCATTTCCAGTTCCACCGGAGGAAAATCCCACGTACAACTTACAAAAGAGAGCCTTTGTTGGCCTCTGTCTGACCAACTGCTGCCCCCCAAGTCTCATCCATTCATGGGCTCACAAGCATCCCCCACGGAGATTTTGATTTTTCTCTTTTTCCCAACAAGACTGTGGGGAAGAACGTAGGAGCCATCTCGACATCTTCAGACAACAATAACGGCAACAAAGAAGAAGTTAATTTTAACCATAACAGTTAACTGAACTGAGCTAAAAACCATAACATGTATTGGAGGGCATTTTGCTCTCTCAGCCTCGGGGATCTCATTTGGGTTGATCTTATTCAGGGATCAGTATTGGTTTCAAGGGGGAAATCTTACATCTTCTGGATCACTCGGACCTAAACTCGGCAAGGCTAAATGTCTCTCAGGTGTCCCAATTGATTCAGCCTTGTGATTAGGCCTTACTGCAGACATTTTCTGAAGCGAAGAAGGTCTTCAAGAAAATAATTTTAAATTTTCCTATTACTCCTTGATTATTTATAGTTTTGGAGATGAGGGTAAAGAGTGGGTCAGTTCTCAGTTTTAATTGTTTCATTAATTAATTTAATCTTTCTCAGCTTTGGGTTCATGGGCTGCCCTTCAGGTTGACAGTCTTCTTAATGCAAATCCTGTTTGGGGTGCTTTAGCATCGCCATCAATCCAGGATGAGACCTTTTCTTGTCTTCCCAATTCTGCACACGTGCTGGGAGTTTTCCTCTTCCCTTCTGGCCTAATGTCACAGTTAATCCACCACATAGTAGTAGCCCAATTGAAGAACAAGACCACCTGGCCATTGCTGTCATTTTGCCTTCTCTGTGTTCCTCCCTCTTCCCCCAAACAAGATCTTCTCATTGTCTAAGCTGGTGACCTTCTTTTGTTGACGAATTTGAGCAGAGGCAGCAAACTAGCACAAGCTGTTGGACATCCGCCCATCCTTGGTCCTTATGAAGATGCAACCCTTCCAACTAGTTGTTATGTCGGCTTCCATTTGAGCTAAAATGTTTTTAATGTTTCATTGCTCTACATTCTTTTATTTCATCCTAGTGGGAAGCTGTGTGCCACATTTAAACTGCATAGCTGAGCAACAATTGAAATGTTCAGAAATTAATGGAATATAATTAACCAGAGGAAACAACAGCCTCTGTTATTTATAACGCCATTCAGACCATCCTTTTCTTTTGCATAACTTTGAAAGGAATTAGATCCTCTGAGCACCATTCCTTTAGCACCGTGATGGCGAACCTATGGCACGGGTGCCACAGGTGGCACGCGGAGCCATATCGGTGGGCACGCGAGCCCAGCTCCGGCACGCATGTGTGTGCCAACCAGCTGATTTTCAGGCCTTCTGGGCCCACCAGAAGTCAGGAAACACAGAGTTTCCAGCCTCCGGAGGGGCTCTGGGGGGGCGTTTTTGCCCTCCCCAGGCTCCTAGAAAGACTCTGGAGCCTGGGGAGAGCAAAAAATGGGCCCACCGTGCCATCACGTGCCAAAAGCGGGGGGAGCATAGGGGGGGTGGGGCACGTAGAATTATGGATGTGGGCACGCGTGCGTGTGACCCCACCATACTCCCCCCACTTTTGGCACGCGATGGCAAAAAGGTTAGCCATCACTGCTTTAGCACATAGCAAGATATTCTGACATTAAAACATCATGATTTTTGCTCTAAAACTTAGCCAGGCTCTGGGCAGGAGAGACAGTAGAAGCTTCAACACTGGAGGTTCTCAAGAGATTGGACAGCCGTTTGCCCAGAATAGTATAGGGCCGTGATGGCGAACCTATGGCACGCGTGCCACAGGTGGCACGCGGAGCCATATCTGTGGGCACGCGAATGTTGCCCTAGCTCAGCTCCAGCACGCGTCATCCAGCTGATTTTTGGGCCTTCTGCCCATCAGAAGTCAGGAAACAGGCCGTTTCCGGCCTCCGGAGGACCTTGGGAGAGGTTGGGGAGGCAGTTTTCACCCTCCCCAGGCTCCAAGAAAGCTTCCAAGAAAGCCTCTGGAGCCTGGGGAGGGCGAAAAATGGGGCTACTGGGCCCACCGGTAACCTTTTGACGTTACGTGCCAAAAGCAGGGGGAGTGCGAGGGGGTGGGGCGGGGGTGCATTGAATTATGAGTGTGGGCATGCGTGCGCACGACCCCCCCGCGCTCCCCTGCTTTTGGCACGCGACGGCAAAAAGGTTAGCCATCACTGGTATAGGGTCTCCTGCTTGGGCAGGGGGTTGGACTAGAAGACCTCCCAGGTCCCATTCTGTTAAATTTTGGATTAGTGTTGCAAAACTCCAGCTTCCGTTACCTAGGAGGTTGACTTGAAATGATCCACCTCCTTAAGCGCCAGCAAGATGTGAAGTTTAATCTTATATGCGTCTCTCCAAACTACCTACTATGGCTCCAATTATGCCAACTATCCCAACGGTACTAAGAATGGTGAATCGTTTTGTTTGAAACTTACCAAATTGATTTCTAATGTTCATGGCTTGCATATTTGCGCAACCTTCCAGTCCTTGTGGCCTTCCTTTAAGGAGAAGGAAAATAAATGAATGAAATAAGATCGTAATTGAAAACAGCCTCTCCTTTTCTCACATAGCATTCAATTTGAGAGCTTTATGCAGTATCCTAAAATAGTAATGAAACCTATCCCGCTAATAAGCATATGGTTAAAATATGCATTAGCCAGACCTTAATAGATTGAAAGAAAGCATTTGCATAAAGCCATGAAGTTGAACGTTTTCTGTAATAAGAGGAGCTTGACTCCATCTGATTTTATTGGGTAATTGCTATTTATTTGTGTGCCTGATTGGAACTATTTTCAAACAAATGTTCTTAGCACACACTTCTCTGAACCACAAAGCCGGTTTCGTCTCATCCTATTTAGGTAAATGGATTGGAAAATTTTTAGTAAAGAAGCAGTGTGTGTGTGTGTGTGTGTGTGTGTGTGTGTGTGTGTGTGTCCCTCCTTCTCCAGTTTCCTCTAGAAATAGATAATTGTGTTTTCAACACATCAGCCCTACAGGGATTTGGAGCATGGCTGGCTTTGAATAAGGGTTAGACCAATTCATAAAAGTCCTGGGGCTCAAAGCCTCTTAACAGTGCAAGGGCCTCCGGAGGACATCTGCTCCAGGAGACAAGTGGACCTCTTGAGGCAGTTGGTTGGCCAGGGTGAGGACAGACTGCTAGACTATCTGGGCCACAAGTTTGATCCAGCAGGGCACGGCTGGTGTTCTTAGGTAAATCCAGAGATATCTGTTCAATGTCTCTGGAGACTGACTGTCATCCAGGTCACGGTTCTTGTTTTTTTTCCTTGGGGAAGACATTTTGCTTCTCATCCAAAAAAGCTTTAGTTCACAGTTAATTTAACAAATCAGATATTTTCCTGGTTCCAAAGTCGTTAACACAACCGTGTGTGGCTGCTGTGGCTGTTATGTAGTTTCTCAAAGTATCTGTAATATTGCTTTTATATATTACTGAGTTATTTTGGTGCAAGTCAGTTTCAAGAAAGTGGAAACCTATTTTTTGATCTTTAACTCACCTGCCAATCTCCTCTATTGACTTCAGGCTCTGGGAAAACAATTTGTAGGCACAAAAATATATTTTCCCCCTTTTTTTCACCACACACCTACATATTCTGCAGCTTCAAAAACCAAGTAACCACAACAAATTGGTCTTGAGTCTTCGGAGAAAGGCGGCATACAAGTTGAACAAATAAATAAATTTTGGTCACAGATGGAGATGAACAACAATAATGTAATTGAATTCTATGGGGGAAAATGAATTACAGTAATTCAGCTTTGCTTCAAGTTTGTAGGGTTATTGTAGGTAACAATCCCCTACAAGTTATAGGTGGCTAGTGAAATGGACTTGTAAAAAATAAGAAACACACAGCTACTTAATGTTAACTTTTCCAATGATATCAACTTCTCTTCTACTATCAATTGGTGCACAGTACACAATTGCATTCTAAGCAGAGATCACACAACAGTTGCACTTGTGATGTGGTCAGTGGACTCTCAGAAGAGAAATGGGCTCCAGACAGTGTAGATACAACCTTAGACTTTTGATTCAGGCCAAATACCCTTCCCCTCTTCCCTGGAATCTGTCTGGAGCTGGCACTCTGGTAGTCAGCTCTTCTGTTCATCTCTTCTCTCTTCTTTTGGTCCCTTCCTGTTTTTTGTTCCACATTATGTAATTCTGGCTTCCTTCCCTCTTCCTCTTTTTATAGACTCTTCTTTTTTTCCTCCCTTTGTGAAATTCTTGCCTACTTTTCCCAATTCCCAAGAGATGCCAGAGTTGACATAAAAAGGGAACAGTCCCACTCTGAGCAAAGAGCATCCATTCATGGTGGCTGCAGATGAACTCTTAAGCAGGATATAGGGATATTTCAGGTGGAGAATGACGGATGGAGAAGAGCAGCAGACTGAGATCAATTCCAAGCCTGTCCCACCATTCCCCTTCTTATCTCCATGCCTGCCTTGCTTGTCTTCTGGTCCTCTGTTGACTACTTCCCTCAAAGGAGATGAGCTGACTATAGATGAGTTGACTGTAACAGAACTATGTCTACCTTACTATAAGAATCCACCCAGAAGAATAAATATGGCCTGGGAAAGAAGGGTGGGAAGAAATGCAGTATGTACATCAGGTGGAGATGAGTTATCTGAATTCAGCTCCAGCTTCTTCTTTCACGATCAGTCCTGCACAACCTTAAAATACCCTGAGGCCTTGCAGGTCACCAGCCTTGAGCTGGAAGAGAAGGCAAGAAGATAGTTGTGTCCCATCAGGATATTCATTAGCTCCAGATCTGAGAAGCGCCTTCCCAATTAAGTTTATAATACTTTATAAATTGGAAACAAGTGTTTTCAAGGACAAAACCAAGAAAGTCCAGTTGCCTTTTGGAAAAGCACCTTTGGGACAACCATGACCTGAATGATTGAATGATTGAAAAGCTCCATAGGCATTCTTCCAATAACACATTCTGGAAACTTTCAGGCAGAAAGGAGTGAAACCAGGGGTGAAATCCAGCAGGTTCTGACAGGTTCTGGAGAACTGGTAGCGGAAATTTTGAATAGTTCAGAAAACTGGCAAATACCACCTCTGGCTGGCCCCAGGGTGGGGTGGGAATGGAGATTTTGCAATATCCTTCTCCCAGGAGTGGGGAGGGAATGGAGATTTTGTAGTATCCTTCCCCTGCCACGCCCACCAAGCCACGCCCACAGAACCAGTAATTAAAAAAAATTGGATTTCACCACTGAGTAAAACCCACTGTGGCATGACAATGGCACCTCCAACTTGCAACCCAAGGCATGACTCTTTATACTATTCTGGAGAAATGGTTGTCCATTGAAAACCTCCAGTGACAGAGCCCCCACAACCTCTGGAAGCAAGCCGTTCCGCTGACTAATCAGTCTCACCATCAGGAAATTTCTCCTTCGTTCTAGGTTGCTGCTGTCTTTAATGATCTTCCATCCGTTAGGTCTTGTCCTTCTGGTGCTTTGGAGAATAAATCAACCTCCTCTTCCCTGTGACAGCCCTTCAAGTATTGGAAGATGGCTATCAGGTCTCCCCCGAGTCTCCTCTTCAAGAAGAACAACATCTCTGAAGTTCAGGTGATTATTTGGTGTTATTCTGAAATATATTTAGTTTATGAAGCTGTTCTTTTTACAAGAGATAAAACTCCCTCCTAGACCCCCTCAGTGTTTTACCCAATCTGAGCTTGCTCTGGAGATTTTTGGGATGAGATTAAGTGCAAATTCCCCTCTTCAGAAGAGCTTGACTTCTAACCTGCACAACCATGTAGAGGCCAGCGTGTCTTATTTGTAACTAGACTGTGTGTTTCTGCAAACCATTTTGGGTACAAGAATGACGCGTCCTGTTATCAATTACCTTGGCTCTAAGTTTGTGGTTGCAAGCAAAGAAGTGTTATTTTCTCCATTTTTCAGGAGCGGAAATGGAAATATTGTTTATAGATGGTTAGTCTAAGGCCACCCAGAAATGTGGTAAGCCCTCCAGTGAAATCCTTTTTACATTTGAAACCCTCCACATCTTCCTCTTTTAGAAAGAGCCGCTAAGTGAACAGATCAAATCAGACCAAACTTCAAGGAACTCGGGAATGTTTCAGGCTCCAGTTCACCAGATGGTACCAAATCTAGTAGACGAGGGATGAGAAGACCTCCGTCAAAATAATTTAAGAAAGAACCAGCCCGACGGATGCATCCTCCCCTCTTAGGCACAAAGTTACATGCAAGCAAAACAGACACTCTTGCCTGGTCTCAGTTAAAATATTTTGGGCCCAGGTGGTGTCATTATGAATGCTGGTTTGAGGGCTGAGAGAGACCCTTGCAGAACCAGAGTTAGCAGAATAAGCTGTGAAACTTCATAACTATTTGCAGACCCCCTGTGTAAGGGGGAATCTATTAGATTTATTTGAGAATATTGGTCAACATCCAACCAGGGTGGACGATGTATGTTTAATCTTGGCCTTACCTATGTTGTACACATTTTTATTATTTTTTCTTCTTGTTGTGTCTGTAATTTTTGTCTTTTTGGTTTTCTGTTCTGTTGTTGTAGGGTTTGTTTTTTAAAGATTTTATGTTTGAAAATCTATGGAGATTCTCAGTCATCCAGGTTATGGTTGTCCCAAAGGTGCTTTTTCAAGAGGCAACTGGACTTCCTTTGTTTTTCCTTGAAGATGTTTCGCTTCTCATTGAAGAAGCTTCTTCAGTTCTGAACTGAAGAAGTTTCTTGGATGAGAAGTGAAACATCTTCAAAGAAAAACAAAGGAAGTCCAGTTGCCTCTTGAAAAAGCACCTTTGGAACAATTATCTTTGAAATAAATTTTAAATATATATATATATATATTGAGTTGAGGTGGCATCATTATTAATGCTGGTTTGAGAACTGAGAGAGTTAGCAGAATAAGCTGCGAAAACAAAGCACCCTCTACCTCTCATTGAAAGTAAGCCACCATCTCAAGATTTATTGTATTATTAATGAAACCTGGCCAAGAGGCATCCACAAATTATAGTCAAAAAAGCCAAGATGCCACAGTGGTGTGATCCATATAGATCCATTTAAAAAAAAAACTAGAGCTTTAATTCCATCCTGACCTTATATGGACATCCTTGGTGCAGCCTGAATATAGAAGGAATTTAAGTCTAGGATTTCCATCTTATACAGGAAATTAATATCCTCACACTATTAAAATAATGGAGCAAAAGAATTTGCATAAATGTAGAAATTTGCATCTACAATATTCCATATTCAATTGTTCTCCCCAAATTCAATCTACATTTTTGTATCACCCATTGCTCAGAATTGTTATGATTGGTCTATGATACTTTTTTCTGCTTTTAAAATGCTGTATCATAACCTTATATCAGATCATTCCTGTTGTTTATTAATAATTGTGCACCATCCACATTAAAGCTGATAGCCGTATTTTTTGATGATGATGATGATGATGATGATGATGATGATGATGATGATGATGGCGACAATGTGGCTGGTGAAGGAAAAAGAGAAAGAGGGAAGGTACCTGGTGGCCTTCTTCTTCCCAGGCCAATCCTTCAAAAAACATTTTCAAATATTTGGATCAAATCAGCTTTTCAGACAGAGGTCTGCCATTTTTTTTGCTTCCAAGAATAACATTTTTCCAAATGTCATCAGAGCTAGAAATTCATTCTTTTTTTTTCCAATGAAAGTTAGAATTCTAAAAATACCTTCCTGGAAAAATCCAACGGTTTGAGTGATTCTGCAATTATAGCCTTTTCAGATCTCTAGACCATATAAATTCTGCCGTGAATGCTTGGATATTTTTCAGTGTGTTAAAAGAGCTGAATTATAAATCAAAATAGATGGAAGTGCAAATAAAGCCATTTTGTATGTATTACGTTCATTTGTTTTATGAGTGTTTTTCCTAGGCTATTCTAACTGCTTGCTGTTTTGATTGAAAAACTGCCATGAAAATTTAGCTTTAAAGCTGAAAGCATAAGTTAGTTGGGAGGATGTTAAATTGGTTGATTTCACAGTTCCTGCTGATATGAGCATCTGTCCGATTTGCCCTCCTTTCACTCCCACTTCCGAGAATTATTGCTATTATTTCAGTGCCTGGGTCTAAAAGCCAAGAGAGTGGCTCAAATAATCTGATAGGTAAGTGTGAGAGGTCAGGTGATGGACATTGCTATATAAACCAAGAGGGAGATAGGTAGGCATGTGATAGGTGAGGGGGACAGAGAGGAACAGAGAGGTAGGGGAAGAGAGAGAGTCTGATCAACAGATAGGTAAACAGATAGCTCTGGTAGATTGAAATGTCAGTAGACAGATAATCATATGAGAGAGAGATATACAGGAGAGAGAGAGAGAGAGATAGGAGGTAGAAGTAGAGAGAGATGACAGAATACGATAGGTAGGTAGGTAGGTAGGTAGGTAGGTAGATAGATAGATAGATAGATAGATAGATAGATAGATAGATAGATAGATACCGTGTTTCCCCAAAAATAAGACCCTGTCTTATATTTTTTTGAACCCTGAAATAAGTGCTTGGCCTTATTGCCATGCGCTCAAAAGCCCAATTGGGCTTATTATCAAAGGATGTCTTATTTTGGCGGAAACAGGGTATCTGTCTATGTCTCTCTCTCTCTCTCTCCATCCATCCGTCTATTTATCTATAATCTGTATCTACCGTGTTTCCCCAAAAATAAAACCCTTTCTTATATTTTTTTGAACCCTTAAATAAGTGCTTGGCCTTATTGCCATGCACTCAAAAGCCTGATTGGGCTTATTATCGGGATAATGTCTTATTTTGGAGGAAACAGGGTAGATAGAATGATAGACAGACAGACAGACATGATAGATTAGTAGGTATAATAGGTAGACAGACAGACAGACAGACAGAGATATAAGGAGAAAGAAAGAGATAGAGATAGTGATGATTGATAGATAGATGATCTATTGAGACAGTGAAAGACACACACGCATGCACTTTTACAGCCCAATAATAGAGAAGTTACTTTCCTGGGCAATGTAAATGCAACCCCCATCCCAGTAGAGCACAGAAAAGTCCTCGACTTATCTCCTGCCAAAGCAGGGATTAAGGTGCCGTCATTCACAGACCTGAAGATTTCTTAGGGCAACTGAGAGAGACGAGATCTGCTCTAAAGAGCTGCCTGTTCTTCAGACGGAGCCAGCCCTTAATCCCACCCTTGAACCCCCCCCCCCCCCCCCAGTCTGCTCTGCTCCAGGTCTGGCACAGACCCATCCACCCCTTCCAGGAGACGCTTGGCGATCGGATGCGACCAACTGGCTGCGTCTTTTGAGAACTGGGGCCCTCTAATCATGACCAATTTAATTAAGGAAAGGTGGAGAAGCCCTTCTGCGTTTCTAAAAAGGGAGCTGAACGTAAGATGTTGACTGAAATTTTCCTTTTGAAATTGAGATAACATTCAGAAAGTGGTTCAATTCCTGATGACCTGACGGTGGTTCCATGGTTATGATAAAACTATGCATCGTAAAAGGCTTCACCAATTGCAGATAATCCAGAGTATGGAAATACTTGGTTTGCGCCAAAAGTCTACATCCCTAAAATTTAGATAAATCTCTCTCTTGAATGTTGAGCCTTTGCTCCATTTAATATAATTTTTTGGCTCTTCTTTCCATGTTTTGAATTGATTTTTAACCAATGTTAGGTCACATTGACCTAAAGAACTCTTCATAGCCATTAATTTACCATGAGGCATGTCTTCCATTAAATAAGAATGCAGTACAGGAGGCTGATTATCTTTTAAAGTACACCTTTGGAAATGGTATTTTCAGAAAAACAGAGATGGAAGGGACCTTGGAGGTCTTCTAGTCCAACCCCCTGCTCAAGCACGAGACCCTCTAAAATTTCAGACATTTAATTTTCTTACATAGATGTTCAGTACAAGCAACATTTTAAAAACAACATTTTTATCTTATACTGTTTGATTCAGAAAGAGTTACAGAATAACTGAAGGAGGGAAGTTTAAGAAGAGACTGGACATTCATTTGTCTGAAAGAGTATAGGGTCTCCTGCTTGAGCAAGAGGCTGGACTAGAAGACCTCCAAGGTCCCTTCCAACTCTGTCATTCTAATAATACAGTACAAATAGTTAAAAAGGAGAAACAGGCACATCCCGAATGGTATTGAAGGGGTGTGGATGTCTCCCCTACTCGGTTCAAAAAATCCCTTCTTTATGTCTATCTATCTATATCTATCTATATCTATATCATCTATCTCTATCTATCTATCTCTATCGCATCTATCTATAATTTTTTGCAGCTTTCTTAACTTTTAATTTTATGCTCAGTCTCACTTTCTTAACAGTTGACCACCAAATAATGGGCTTCCTTTAGAGAAATTGCTTTTGGGTTAAAAATCCTGAAACTTCTTAGTCTTTTACTCGCCCTGGTCAATTTCCTGCACCTCCAACTTTGCATTCAGCTTCAAGCAAATTCCTGCCCAGGAAAAAAAAAATAACTCTGACCGTTCTCTTTTAAAAGTTGAATATGCTGAGAAAACCTCTTGAACCCATTTGTCTGTCATTTGGCAGGTTTCCATTGCTACTGTTTCCACAATCACGTCAAAGAGCCAGAGTCAGCAGGAATTTGGATTTTAAATCATAATTTAGATTTTGTCCTTGAGTTATTTGGAGAATAGCAGGGCTGATGGAGCCCTGAGATTCTGAGGGGAGGAATCCTTCCTTCCAACCTCAATTCCTGTCCTGCTTTTCTTCACTGTTTCTACAACTGAGCCCACAAGAGTCAAATTTGAAGACTTCCACACCTCCACGTCCCCGGAATAATATCCATCGTAATTGGATATAGAATGGCAATTATTATTATATTAATCATATTTATATATCACTAACTAATGAGTTTCCTAAAGTAGCAGCTGGTAATTTGGGGTCTTTTCTGACCTACAAATGTCATCAGATGTTCTGAGCTTTCATGAAACAAAGTAACTCTCAAACAACGAGGAAATCCTTGGGCAGTTTGAAGGAGTATACAGATTTATTGCAAGCTTCAGCTCTCTACAAGAATCTGAGCTAGTAACAGTCAAAGGAAATAAGCAGGAGATAAGAGAGGCATTCAAGGTGGTAGATCTCTTGTGGGCGCTGCAGGGATTCATGACTAATGACGTATTTTACCCATTTGCTCAGTCTGGACATTTCCAACAGTAAGTTGCAGCTCACAAAAGCCAATGACTTTTAATAACATTTGCATTAAATTTTTTCTACAACTTCACGTAAGAGATGCAAGTGTCTTATATCCTTGTATAGAAAAGTCTTTATTTTATTTTTTTGCAAAAAAAAAAGACTTCGTATATAGAAAGTTTTGAAGCTTAGGCTGAGGTTCTCCAATATCAGAAGAACAGAAGCTCTTCGCTGCATCAAACTTTGAAGAATATTCATGAAGTAATTTGAGTGAGAGAAGACAGAATCACACCCAACCCGATCTCATGAATAAACCTAAAATTATTCCAAAAGATAATCTGATGAGATATCAAGAAAGTATTTCTGGATCAAAGACCTGTTACCCAGCAGCTGCCCCATCAAAGAAGACAAATGAATTCTAACTCACTAACAAAATGTAGTTACGCCCAATAATAAGACTGAACAAGTAGAAAAGAATTTGCAAGGAGTTAAGGAATCCCTGGAGGGGTATCGCCGAGTTTCAAATAGGCATTTGCGTTTTGGAAAAATGCATTATTGTACAAGCAAATTAAGTTCTTGATGTGGAGAAACTCGCCCTGTGACTCTACTCCAGGGTTCTCAATGGCTCTGACACACTCTAGTGTTAAATTCAGAAATGGCATGTAAGAGGAAGATGCAAAACAGAAAGATGCAGAGCTTAGTATCTTTGTTTGTTTGTTTATCTTTGTTTGTTTGTTTGTTTGTTTATGTTTATGCTGCCCTACAAGGTGACTTTAGGCTTGTAACTCTTATTGAGTTTCAAACCAGAAAAAAATAGTCTCCCAGAAATGCTGGTCACACCAGGGAATTTTCAAAAAGTGGCTGCCATCCATAACAATTTTTTAAAAAAAATATCCATAGGTAGAAATCATGAGATCCACATAATTTGTTAGTGAGTTTATCCAGGTTTGACGTACATGCCATGTGGAGTTTATAGGAAGTTGGCTTACGGTACTGGGTTTGTAAGTAATGGTGCTATTAATAGGTTTGAAATTATGTACCGTTGTGTAATGCAGAATTTACTACTACTCCAAGCAAGACTAGCATTTGTACATCCCAATCATGATTTATTATTAAGCATCCCATCACAGGGCCATTTCCTGGTTTGGCTTGTGTTTCTTGTTAGAAGGCCAGGCTACTGCTTGGCATCAGCCTCCCTCTTGGCACAAGGAGGCTTCCTCTGATTTTGTTCCCGAGGACTTGAGGCCTTCCCCCTGGCAATCCAGGAACCCTCCTGCGCCTTCCAGCCATTCACAAATGAAAGTAGGGATTCTTCTGAAGCTTCAGTGGGTGGCACCAGGAGCTTTCGGTGCCTTTCACCGCCTTCAGCTGCCCCGTCACAGAAGCTGCCAAGCCTTCCCTCCATAGCCAAGCAGCCATCTCCATTCTCTGGGTTCTCCGAGGACCTTCAAGAGCAGTTACACCTACGGTGCAATTCACGTTCAAACACCAATTAGGATTGAATCACCTGGTGGAGTTCGTATTTCCAATAAAATCCCACGGAGGGCGTTTCCCTCTTGTGTCTAACCATTGCACAAACTTGTCTTGGCAGCATCATTTTTCTCTGTGGCCCCATGACGTGGCCTTCCTCGTATCCTGGCCCATGAAGGAGATAGGCTTAAGACCTTAAGTGAGTGTGTTTTTTCCTCTTAAGCCAAAAGCCTCTACCCAGAGCTGCAAAGGGTTTAAAACCTGTATTTCATTGCATCATATTGTAAGTGCTTAAACCACCCAATAGTGAAAGCTCCGTGTAGTTTACAGGAGAGCTTTCTCAACACTTCCATTAAGGCGTAGATGCAAAAATAAAACAAAGGCTCATCAAGTATTTAGGTTACACAAAACTGAGTGCCAGAATTCCACACAATGTTGTTAGATGAGATAAGCTTCTAGAAGCCAAGAACATCTGGTCTTGCATGACCATGGCTTTGCCATACAAACCTGAATGGCTGTCCTTCAAGTTTCAGCTGACTTCCTTTCAGGAGAGGAAAAAGTCCATCCTCCAGCCTTCAGAACCCTGTGGGGCAGGGGTGGGTGGGGCCTTTTAGGGTCTGGGGATGCTTTTGTGGGGCCAAGGTCTATGAGAAAGCAGCGATGCCATATCCTATCCATGAACAAGGCTGAGATTTTCTGAGATTGAGGATAGAGTGGGATTTTTTCAATTAAACGTCTTTAGGATCTCCCTAATTTTGTGTTGCATCGTTTAGTAATACTCTTAGTTACTATCTTAGAAACCTTGGGAATGTTCTGGACAGCCGCCCGTCTGAAATGGTCTGGAGTCTCTTGCTTGAGCAGGGAGTTGGACTAGAAGACCCCCAAAGTCCCTTCCAGCTCTATTCCGATAGATTGTTCCGGGGTTCACAAAATAAGATGTAATGTATTTTTCCTCTCCTATAAGCATAACTAAATATTTGCAGTCTTATTTATTGATTAAATTTATTTGATGCCCATCTCATATCGAAACAACTCTGGGTGGCTTCATCAGATCCATCACAGACAAAAATGTCAAGTTGAAGATGTGTGGACTTCAACTCCCAGAAATCTCCAGCCAGCTGGCTGGGTTGTCCAGGTTGAAAACTATGAATCTAGAACCTTCTACTTGTGGTTATCCTAGCTTTTGAGGATGAAGGGATTATACGATGATGGCCAACCGAAGCACTACCAGGGGAGACGTCCGTAACCACTCACGAAGGAGACTTACTTAAGGGAAACCGAAGCGAAGCAATTGGAAGCTAAAAAAGGTGAAATTCATTCTTCTCACTGCCCTTTTCTTTCCCACTACCAATCACAAAAGCAGCTTTTCTTCATCTGGATAGGTTTTTAGGCGACAGTGCTGCATTTACTACAGGCGTTAGCAAGTCTAAGCTTTAAAAAAACAACCACGACTGTAACTCTATTTACTTTCCAGTTCAGTCCATTGAGAGGACCCTGCTTCTCTCCTTTGGGCCGGCAGCCAGAAGGTAGTGTTGCTTAATTCTGCCCTCTCTTTGCTTGACAAAGTACAAACCATCTCAGCAATAAATGCAGAGCTGGGAGAGGGAGAAGTTTGTTCATCTTCCATTAAGCCTGATTACCCGACCTTCATTTCTATAGCTCTTTCATCCTTCCTTTACATAAACAGATGAGGCCCTGCCTTGGCAACTCCAAGTACGATGTCACCTCTTGGAGCTGTGCAAAGGTTGCCCGACTAACTTTGAGGGCTACGTCCGCCAAGGTTACTCTAGGTGTAGCCTGTTTGCACTTGTTCCCAAGTCCTGAGAGCAATTCCAAAGCTTAGATGTTCCACCCTCCCATTATTTAGCATGACAAAAATATAAACATTGTCTATGATTAAAAAACATCAGAAGGGGGCTCAGCGTACAATAAAGATCGAGAACATTATGATGTCATCAAACTTCATAAAAATTGGTGTCGGATTTTAAGCTGTGCTTTTTTAACATCTATTTTTATTCTGTTCTATTATTCTATTCTATTATTTTTTTCTTCTTTGTTTTGTGTTCCACTGAGATGGAAACTGCCGTTCACAATACACATTCCATGTTACGAGATTTCTTTCTGTGGGAATGTATTGCTAGCTTGCTTTTTTGTTGCAGTATTTCAGGCCTGGAAGAAAAGAAAAGCTAGATTGTTCTTACCTCAGATACTTAATATTTAGTTTATACAGCACTCTGTTAAACATGCAGGAGGTAAAAGAGTTTTTAAAGGCTGCACAGCAAATCTTGTTCAACTTTGGAATTCGATTGTCAGAATTTGCTATCTGGAAATTGCAAAGTCCACAAAACATGTCGGATTGGGAAGGATACATATGAATATTATTCTTCATTTTAAAAATTTCAGACAATCACCTGTATGTTTAAATTTAAAAACAATGCTTTCTTAAATTTCCAGATCTGGGCTGCAGTAATTTGGAGAATCATCTACTATCTTGCTCTAAGCTTTCTGCGGTTTTCCTTGTGTCTGACTGTATTATATTGTAATATTGATATTATTAAATGATAATAATATTTTTTCCTGATTGAGGTTTTGATGATGCAAATACTGTAATGTTCCTTTACTATGTACCCATTGATTGCTAGGCCAGAAAACAATATATTTTGTGGCACAGAGATTTGAAAGAGATCAGAGACCCATATTCTTTGAGAATCTTGCAGTATCACTCTAGAATGTTCTAGAAACATTTTGTATGTTATTTGGGCTGATTCTTATAAAAGGTGTTCAGATGTGATCTGAATATTTGTGATGTGCTAAGTGACAATCATCATCCTCAAGCATCAACAGTTTTCATTTCAGCCCGTGGAAGCTTCTACTTGGCATCAGAAAACTACCAAACTTACACCCTCGATTAGCATCACGGACCTCCGTTTAAAGTCCTTGAAAAGCTCAAGAGAAAAATCAAAGGTCTGGAATGACAGCTTGTATACTGAGTGTCAAAGCTTATCAAGGTCCAAGCAAAGCCAGCATTGAACCAACTGGTCTTACAAACCCCAGAATTGTTATTGATTCCCTTTGGGGGGTGGAATTCCTAGGAAGATGCGAGAACAGGCAGGGGTAGAGAATGAGGTACATCTTCATTCCAAAGAAAGACTTGACTGAGGGGGGAAGACAGACAAGAAAATCTCTCTTCAGGAAGTGATTGCGTTTTCTATCAGTTCTCCTGTTGGGACCTCTGCAGCAGAAGCTGGAAGTGTCAAGGAGGTAGATCCATGTAAAAAGACACCTCCCTCTGTATCCACCATCAGTTTCAGAGCTCTGCTTTAGATGTATAAATTAACAGAATTAACATGTTGTCCACCAAGAGAGTAATGGACGACATAAGAGGTGTCCACTAGGATTCCAAGATCTTGGAGTCCTAATGGACAAATCATTTAAACATGAGCCAGCCTTGTGCAGCAGCAGCCAAAAGAGCCAATGCAATCCTAGGCTGCATCAATATAGAGATGGAATCAAGACCTCATGAAGTGTTAGTGCTGCTTTATAAGGCCTTGGTAAGACCTCATTTAGAATGTTGGGTCCAGTTTTGGTCACCATATTATTAGACTAGATTAGATTAGAATTCTTTATTGGCCAAGTGTGATTGGACACACAAGGAATTTGTCTTGGTGCATATGCTCTCAGTATACATAAAAAGAAAAGATACATTCGTTAAGATTCATAAGGTACAACACTTAATGATAGTTATAGGGTATAAATCATGCTAGGAAACAATCAATATAAATCGTAAGGATACCAGCAACAAGGTTACAGTCATACAGTCATAAGTGGGAGGAGATGGGTGATAGGAACAATGAGAAGATTAATAGTCATAGTAATGCAGACTTAGTGAATAGTTTGACAGCGTTGAGGGAAATATTTGTTTAGCAGAGTGATGGTGTTCAGGAAAAAACTGTTCTTGTGTCTAGTTGTGTGCAGTGCTCTATAGCATCGTTTTGAGGGTAGGAGTTGAAACAGTTTATGTCCAGGATGTGAGGGGTCTGTAAATATTTTCACAGCCCACTTTTTGACTTGTGCAGTAGACAGGTCCTCCATGGAAGGCAGGTTGGTAGCCATTGTTTTTTCTGCAGTTCTAATTATCCTCTGAAGTCTCTGTCTGTCTTGTTGGGTTGCAGAACCAAACCAGACAGTTATAGAGGTGCAGATAACAGACTCAATAATTCCTCTGTACAACTGGATCAGCAGCTCCTTGGGCAGTTTGAGCTTCCTGAGTTGGAGCAGAAAGAACATTTTTTGTTGTGCTTTTTTGATGACATTTTTGATGTTAGGTGTCCATTTTAAGTCTTGAGATATGATAGAACCTAGAAATTTGAAGGTCTCTACTGTTGATACTGTGTTGTCTAATATTGTGAGAGGTGGTAGTATGGGAGGGTTTCTCCTAAAGTCTACCATCATTTCTACGGTTTTGAGTGTGTTCAGTTCCAGATTGTTCTGGTCACCCCACGAGGCTAGTTGTTCAACCTCCCGTCTGTATGTGGATTCATCGTCTCAAATGAGACCAATCACTGTTGTATCATCTGCTATCTATTATAAAAAAGATGTACAGACCAGAGCGTGCAGAGAAGAGCAACGAAGAATGATTAGGGGACTGGAGACTAAAATACATGAAGAAAGGTTGCAGGAACTCGGTGTGGTCTAGTCTGGTGAAAAGAAGGATTAGAGGGGACATGGTAGCACTCTTTCAATATCTCAGGGGCTGCCCCAAAGAAGAGGGGGTTAAGCTATTCTCCAAAGCACCTGAAGGCAGAACAAGAAACAATGGATGGAAACTAACCAAGGAGAGAAGCAAACTAGAACTAAGGAGAAATTTCCTGATAGTTGGAATAATTAACCAGTGGTACGGCTTGCCATCAGAGGTTGTGGGTGCGCCAACATTGGTGGCTTTTAAGAAGAGACTGGACAGCCACTTGTACGGAGGTTGACTAGAAGACCTCCAAGGTCCCTTCCAATTTTGTTATTCTGTTATTCTCTTAATAGGGAATATTTGTTCCATGTGTGCTTTTCTGCAAGATCAGCTAAGGGCAGAAAAAGGCCTTTGAAAAATGATGGGGGTGGGAATCTTATCTACCCATTGTCCCCAAGCCATCCGTTTATACAAACACCCAGAAAAGCGAACCTATATTTTTGGAAATATATGAAACTGATACCAAATAACCACATTCAGAGAAAATTATAGACTGTCTGCTGGAAACCCTCTTCTTTATTTATATTTTCCCTTGGTTTTGGTTAATATTTCCAACATACTTTTTTTTATTCATGGCAAAAGTTCAGTGTTTCTTGGTTAAGAGCAGAAAACCAGATTGTGCTCTGAAAAAAAAATCTCTGAGTGGTTTATGTAAAGCTATCATTTCACAGCTTTTCCCCAACAATTTGCTGAACAGTTTTGCGTATCAAAATCTGAATGGTGACTTCTAAGTCCAGGGTGCCCTGAAATAACAAAACGAAGACCAGAATCTGGAGAAAACATCTCAATGCTTTCTGGCACTATCGTAAAATTTCCTGGCCAACATTAAACACAGCTACTCTGTGGCAGGTTACCTTTCTTAAATATATATATATATATTTCATTGGTAATGGAATGGAGGACACTTGGGTGTCGTAGTGATGTGGGCTGTGATAGGATGAGGAATTTCTGGGTTTTCGTGGATGAACTTCAACCCATCAACAGGTTGCTGATGTTGTGAAGGCCATGTCAATCTGAACTCTATGGACACTGGAAGCCCTTGACGTTTCTTTGAAACAGGGATCTCCAATCTTGGCCACTTTAGGACTTGTGGACTTCAACTCCCAGAATTCCCCAGCCAGCATGGAATTTTGGGAGTTGAAGTCCACAAGTCTTAAAGTGGCCAAGATTGGAGATCCCTGCTTTAGAATACTTTCCTTTTTACCTTTTAATGAAAGGGTAAAACCTGATACAAATGTTTTTCATTGTAGGTCCAGTTTAATCTAACAAATGTGGTGAGGCTTATGTGTTTCAGCTGAGGCGTTGTAGGTAAGGGCAGACAGAAATACCACTGTGGTGAGAACCGGGAGCTGCTCTCAAAGAAGTTGCTCTCCATGCGTGGCACCAATTCTTCATCCCAAAGGCCTCTGCTCAGCTCCAGTGTACGGCCGATGGGCCCTCAGCGTCTCACCATTTCGTTTTTCCTACTGAATGCCAGGTCTGTGTACAAGGAGGCTTCCTCAGCCATGAAATTAATTCGAATATTGGAATATTCTTTATTAGCCAAGTGTGATTGACAGATAAGGAATTTGTCTCTGGTGCAGATGCTCTCAGTGTACATACAACCAACAATGTGATAAGCCATGGATCATCAATCATAAGATACAAACAACAAGCGATAAATCATAAAATACCACTAGGAGAGGGTATTAATCAAGATGAGAAGGTGAAAAGGATAAAAGTAATACAGTCCTACTACATGGTGAGATATCCTTAGGCATACATTGTGCTGTGGGAATTATGTGTTTAGCAGAGCGATGGCATCGGGGGTGGGGGGGACCTGTCTTTGTGTCTAGTTGATTTGCCATGCAACGCCCTGGAGCAGCAACCTGAGGGGAGAAGTTGAAGCAGTGGAAGGGCTGTGGGGTCTGTAGAGATTTTCCCAGCCCTCCTTCTGGCCTGTGCAGTAGACAGGTCCTCAATGGGAGGCAGGCTGGTTGCAATTGTTTTTTTCTGCAGTCCCAACTATCCTTTGGAGTCTGTGCCTGTCCTGTTTGGTTGCTGTGCCAAACCAGACACTTATAGAAGTACAAATGACAAACACATAATTCCTCTGTAGAAATCAGCAAATCCTTGGGCAATCTCCCGGAGTTGACACAGGAAGAACATTCTTTGTTGTGCCTTTTTAATGACGGTTCTACCCTGTTTCCCCCAAAATAAGACCTCCCCTGATAATAAGCCCAGTCAGGCTTTTGAGCGCATGGCAATAAGGCCAAGCGCTTATTTCAGGGTTCAAAAAAATATAAGACAGGGTCTTATTTTCAGGGAAACACGGTAATGTTAGGTGTCCATCTGAAGTCCTGGGAGATTATAGAATCCAGAAACTTGAATGGTGTGGGATTAGGAATGGATTCCCAGAGAAAAAAATTGCAGGCTACAGGAACCAGGAGGACCACTCAGGTGACCCTGAGGACACAGGTAAATCTCCAGGTGGCCTCAACAACCCTCTAAAAGGATGCAAATGACCATCAGTCTGCAAGGAATATAAATCCTTCCGTTCCCCACTATCCTGCCAGAGCTGAAGAAGCTTCTTGGATGAGA
This sequence comes from Ptyas mucosa, assembly GCA_012654045.1. Lineage (NCBI taxonomy): Eukaryota > Metazoa > Chordata > Lepidosauria > Squamata > Colubridae > Ptyas > Ptyas mucosa. The sequence continues at coordinate 5,146,981 of WNWU01013721.1, forward strand.
AGTGAAATGTCTTCAAAAGAAAAAATACGAAAGTCCAGTTGCCTCCTGAAAAAAGCACTTTGGGACAAAAACTTGAAGGTTGTTGATACTGTGTTGTCTAATATTGTAAGAATGATGAGAAGCAAAATCTGATGCGTATTAATGAGACCTACCTGGGCATGGGGCATGAGGACTCATCATGGACATGTGTCCACCTGGATTTTGAGTGTGGTGCCAACTGTGACTTCAGGTTCATTCCAGTTACTGTCTCGAAATATCTGTCCATGCCCCACAAAGTCCAGCAGCCTCGTCACATCTAGGTACTTTGAGGGAAGGGATCAGGGGGTTCCTAGTGGAATCAGGGACGTGTGCCTCCTCTGTTGCAGGGCCTTGCTCTGTGAAAGGACATTTTCCCCCAAAATTCAGATTCCTCTCCTCCCCATCCCTGTTGGTCTTTTGCAAGTCTTGCCGACGTTTTCATTTTTCCTTCAGACTGCTAGATGAACCGTCCAGAAGTGGAATGACTCAACAGGATTGTGCTGTGGTTGGCCTTGGCTATGTTGTCTTGGGTGTGTGTTGTGTGCACATTTTTGTTGCTAATGTCCTTTGTTTTTTAGACTTTTAACCATATGTAAGCTGCTCCAAATGACTACTGCCGCTAATTGACTCCTTACTGAAATTAATTATATAAATAAAATGTTACGTTGCGTGATTTAATTAAGACAGTTGGTCGAAAGCCATGAATATTATATACCACACTCAGATTATATTTGGAATTTCTGTTTAGGATAGGAGGCCCATAAATGTGCGCCCAAGCAAGCAAATAAACAAGGAAGCAAAAAAACATCAAGCCAGGCATAATAAACATAGTTTGAAAAGCACCATGAATGGCTGCAGGATTCGTTCAGACCAGTTTTCTTGAGACTCTTTCAGATTTCTGCCTGAAAGGTTAAAGAAAAAAAACCAACGTTTTTATTAATTCCTCCATAGGAGGCAGCAGCAGCTTCACCCGAGAGAACTTGGTGAAGACAAATGCCTTCTTCTTTCCAAGCCCATCAAACAGACAGATCCGGCCTTACCGGTGGAGCCGTCCATGCCAGAAATGTGTCAGAGGCAGCATTTGCAATTAACAAGGATAAAGTCAGGCTGATCATTTGTCTCTTAACAAATGCAGGAGGTGAGAGTCCTTCGGAGTCACTGCTTTCAATTTTATTGCGCAAAAATTTCTCTCCCTTTCCATTGTTAAGCCCTGGAGAATAGGATGAGTTGGCTCTTTCCCTGCCTGGGTGTATTTTAATACTCCGGTGTCAACCGCATCTGGAAACACCCCAATAAAGACGCAGGGAAGAGGGGACTAAGAGGCTGCTCCTTGCCTCTTTTGGGATCATTGGCCCTGCTTTACTCACCAAACGGGGTTTCCAGCAGATGTGAACGAGGTCACTCTCCTCTTCTAAATCTCCCGTTTCCCAAATGTTTCTTCTGTCTTTCCTTTTGGTTTCTTTGATGGGAAAACATGATTTTTAAAAAGGAAAGGCAAAACAGCTTTACAGTGTGCTATTTTAGCTACAGGTTGTCCTCAACTTACAGCAATTCATTTAGTGACTGTTTGAAGTTACAACGGCACTGAAAAAGTAACTTAGGACTTAGGATAATAATAATAATGATAATTATAATGATGATGATGATGATGATGATATTGGGTTGATACCTAGGATGATGGCAGCAACCCATATCAACCATCAGCGCCAGTCAATGATATTTATGATACATTTTTAAATGTTCAGTTGACTTTCATCTTTAATGAATAAAAGTTTTTAAAAAAAATAATAATCCACTTCCCAGAGCATCTCTTTGAGGGAGATGGGTAGTTTAGAAATATTAAATATAAACGAACAAATAAGCCTTGTGTAACAAAATGGCCAGAGCTACAATTGCACCACTGTGGCCCAGTCTTGACTGTTTTCGCTAAGCACCCTTCGGGTCTCCCTGCTTTTAGAAATGGCCCCCCAAAGACACTAAGTGTCCAAACTCTCCTTCTTGGGGTAGGATCCCCCTTCTGCAGCTCTGGAGATCCTTGGGCTTGGGGGGAAGATTCCTTGCCTCCAGAAGTTGTGGGGCTCCACCACTGGAGGTTTCCAGGAAGAGACTGGGCAGCCATTCGCCTGGAGGGGTGCAGGGTCTCCTGCTTGAGCAGGGCAGGGGGGCTGGACTAGAAGACCTCCGAGGTCTCTTATTCCGAGACCTCCCCTGTGGCCCCAGCAGAATGGACTTCCTTCTTAAGCAGAAGAAGTGGGAAAGGGGGGTGGGGGGAGGATGGGGAGAGAGCGGGAGGGGAGCCAAGGGGAGGACAAACGCTCCGAGAAGAGAATTGGGTAAAAAAAAAAGGAAACGTCAAGAGATAGAATTGTGGCCCAAGTGCCTTTTCTCTGGCCAACATTGTGCCTTTGTTTCGAACCACTCAAACGTAAAAGCGGCCCTGAGAAGGATTCGGGTTTTGGGTTTTGCATTCCTCCTCCGATGGAGCTTCTTTTCGGCTCCGTCCATCAGCAGTTCAGAGGAGGCGTGATGGGAGCCCTTTGGGTCAGGACTGGGCCCTGAGAGCAGCTCCGCCTGGACTTGTTCGGAGGTCCTTCCAGGCTCCCTTCACGTCCTGCCTCTCTCCTCCGTTCTCAGCTTCGCTCTCTCTGCACCAGATGCCGCTTTTCCCGGGGTGGGCAGAGGGCTACGGCTCTCTTGTTTCTGCAAGCAAGTTGAGAGTTGGGTTGTCTTAAGAAAGAGAGAGAGAGAATGTTTTACTTCATGTTTAAAAAATAGATATTCCTTTGGGCCTCCCTCCCTCCCTCCCTCCCTCCCTCCCTCTCTCTCTCTCTCTCTCTCTCTCTGTCTCCCTCTCTCTCTCTGTCTCCCTCTCCCTCTCCCTCTCCCTCTCCTTGTGGGTGAGGGTAGGCGCTTACAAAGCAGACTTCAATGCTGCCTGTTTGTTTGCCCCTCTCTGCCACAACTCCTTTGCCAAGAACACAATCCGACACAAAAGCTGAATCAGAAACGCATCTCCTGTCAAGCTGAAGGCCACTTGCTGGACGGTGCGTGTTCGGATTGGTTTTAATTGCTCCTCACAAAGGGCTCACAAGTAAACCCACCGGTGGGAATGGCTTCCATGAGGTAGCTTCTCTGTAAAAAAAAAATATACCCACACGCAAAACACACGTAGGCGGTAGATGGGAGGAAGCCATATCTAGTACAGGTAGTCCTCGACTTATGACCACAATTGAGCCCAACATTTCTGTTGCTAAGCGAGTTTATGACCTGCAACTGTCATAAATGCATGCCAAGCACCTGACCTTCGATGGCGTGACCCCAGAGGAGCCGCAATGGTTGTAAGTGTGAAAAACAGTCAGGAGTCCTTTTTTCCTTGTGACTTTCAATGGTCACTAAGCAAATGGTTGTAACTTAAGGACTACCTGTATTTTTCTCCCCTCAGTTCCCACTTTCAAGGTCTTCTGATCGAGAAGATTGTAACCAGCTTCCAGTGTGTCAAATGAGCCTCCTGTTGGCCTCCTTGGCCTCTGACTTCAGTCTGGAGAAGCTGGTGAGAAGAAGCTGCTTGGACGGGCAGGGAATGGTCTCCAACCAAGAAGAGGCCCAGTTGCCATGACTCAACTTGTAGGCAGAACGTGGTCTCTGGATCTGCTCCGGCCTGTTGATTGTGGTTCTGTTCTGGGCCCTGGGCCTGGAAGGGAGGGAGGGTGACTCAAGAATGGAACTGCTGTCCCTTCGCTTCTTCCATAAGGATGCTTTGTGGGACTTTTTTGGGGTGGGGAAGCCTTGAATGTCTTTCTCCACGGTCTCTGGCTGGATCCAGCCCACATTGAAACTTCAACTTTCCTTTGCCAAACCTCTCCCCAACACCAGATTTGATCCCATCCTGGTCTGCGTCACTGGGCAGAGGTCCTGTTTGACAGACAGACACACAGACCTGGGTTCTAAGCCCATGACATCCTTTCTTCCCTGCATTGTATGGGGCTGGAAGAAATAAAAATCAGTGAGGAAATACAGAGTTAGAAGGGACCTTGGAGGTCTTCTAGTCCAACCCCCTAATCAAGCAGGAGACCCTACCCCATTTCAGACAATTGGTTGTCCAGTCTTTTCTTAAAATCCTCCAAGGTTGGAGCACCCACAACCATGTGAGGCAAGTTATTCCAGTGATTTATTGTGTTCGCTATCAGGAAATTTTTCCTTAATTCTAGGTTGGGTCGCTCCTTGTAAAGCTTCCATCTATTGCTTCTCATCCTGCCTTCAGGTGCTTTGTGGAATAGGTTGACCCCCTCTTCTCTGTGGCAGCCCCTAAAACATTGGAACGCTGTAACATGTCACCCCTGGTCCTTTTTTTCTCTAGACTAGACATACCCAATTTCTGTAACATCTCTTCAAATGTTTTGGCCTCCAGCCCCTTAATCGCCTTGAATAACACTCCTAGCTAGAAGAAAAATCTAGCAAGGTGTCCGTCCTTTATCAATAGGGTTAGAGTTCCCAACCCAAGTTAAGGCCAGGATGTTCCTGAGTGTCTCTGCTAGGCTCTGCATCATGGACATCATTTCTCTTCTTCTGATCACCCTCCAGAAAGCTGCTGGTGGGAGGACGATGAGCAGGAGGGTCAGATACCCCAACCCAAGCTCCTTGTTGACTGCAAATATTCCCTGCCTGCCTGCCAGGAATCCACAGAGCAAATCCTGCTCAACCTTGGTTTGCTCAGAGATACGTGAGCGTCTCCTCACTCCCAAAGTATTTGGCCATTGCAGTTTAAACACAGCGAGCAGTTCATTATCGTTTGTGTTTCTCCGCTGAGCCTTCACCCTTTTGTAAATCCACTTAAGTCCTGATTGAGACATGGCCAGATCACCCCTGCTTATCTTTCCCATGACACCCCGTCTCTCCGGAGCCCCCCGGGGGCCGTGGCAGGGCCCTTCCACCCCGAGCGATTCTTCCAGCTGAATGGCGGTCTTTCCCCCCCACCCTCTCTTTTGCTGAGGGGGGTGGGCCGGCTCCGAGTGGGGCCCAACACAATGTGGCAGATGCCTGGGGTGGGGGGACCACGGACAGAATGTTAAATGGACCGTCCTCTAAGTATAAAAAACAGCCAAAGATGCCTGCTTGATTTATACGAATGCTTATTTTCTCTGTCTGGTCAAAGGTTTAGGCACTTCAAATAGTTTCCCAGGGCAACCTGCCTGTGACAGCCTTTAAAGGAGCTTCAAGGCATAAATTGAATTACAGTAGGCTTAGCTTGGGGTTGCTAAGGAGATTCCCAGGATGGGGAGAACGTTCCTGGCAAGTCTTCACTGGGTGGAGGATTGTGGGGATTTTGGGGGGTGGGGTAAACCTGTCAAATTAAACTTCTCCCCTGGAGCTGAGCCAAGCTTGGCCTGACCCACTGACACCGAGCCTGAGAGCCCAAGCATGCACAAAACAGATCTAGCCCGGCTGAAATCAGATATGATGGGACTTTCTCCAAATTAAGGATTTTGAGTATGATCCATGGGTTTCCTTCTTCTCTTTCTTGCCGAATTGGGAATCAACTGGAGCCGAGATGGAAGGGTTGGGGATCCAACCTCATCTGCAGAGGGATACACTCCCTCTAGGAGGGTACGACTGCCAGTCCTTCTCTTGTGACGAGACAAACTTTTTCCCTGCACGTGGGAAAGGAACCACGCCTGGGCCAGGCTTTAGCTTCCCATGGGAAGGAGCTGCTGTAATAAGACGCAGCGTCCACCAACCTGCTTCCATCTTTGAAGTCTGGAGATAGAGCTGCATTTTAGGCTGGATACGTGGGAAGTGATGTAGCCTTGTAGAAATTTAAGTTACGCAAGAACTTTGTCTGCTGTGCAGATGGAGCTCTATGCTTTCATTCCGACACCCAGCCAGGTGCAGAAGCTAGAATAACCGAGTCGGAAGGGGCCTTGGAGGTCTTCTAGTCCAACTGAAGCAGGAGAAGGTAGAGCATTCCGGGCAGATGGTCGTCCAGCCTTTTCTTTAAAAACCTCCAGTGATGGAGCAGCCACAACGTGTGAAGGCAGCCGTTGATGGTTCTCTGAGGGATTGTTCTCACTGCCAGGAAATTTCTCTTTGCTTCTAGATCGGAGCTCTGTGAACCTCTTCCTCGGTCTTTGCCCAGACAGACTCCATCCAGTCACGCCAGTTGCAGAGCGAGAGCTGTGCCTCTTTTCCCTCCCCAGTCCAGAGCAGATGTGAAAAGAGCACAAATCAGAAAATTGTGCTTGAAAACGGATTAGAATAGTTTCGTGTTCTTCCGGAATACAGGACAAGAAAGAATCGTTTTAAAACAATGACAAAGGGGCCTCAGGAAAAAGGGTCTTAATGCTCAGAGCTCTTTGGCCTTAAAACCAGTTGCTGTGAGAGGCTGAGGACATTTAAGATAAAGGTCATCAGTGGAAGAGGATGGATTCCTGCCCTGGGCAAAGGTTTCTCCCTTTCTGGGATCCAATGAGAGCAACAGGAAAAAAACTGAAAAATCAACACTCAAATGTCATTGGCTCAAATTCTACCTGGAACACCTAAAATCCAGCACTTTAAAAAGTTTTCCACAATTTATTTACAGTATTTTTGTTTTATTTTTTTTAAGGATAGGGTGGTAGTTTGCAAGACAGCTGTGTGAGCGCCCCCTGCTGGATACACTCTGCATTGTAGTGGGTAAAGATTTTCAGAGTTTGCTTTTACAACCATCCAATAGATAGAATATATAGAGGACATTCTATAATTTAGAATACTTTTTTATAGAATAGAAACAAACAATATAGGAGGTATTGCATGTTTGCTGCCCAATGCAGAAAGCAGTCCCTAGCCATGCAACGCTAAAAGCAGTTTTATTTTTAGCTTCCCGGTTTATTTTTTAAGATAAATGTCATCTTAAATTAATCTCACACATTTGATGTTGATATTGGAACGAGAGCCCAGCTGCTTAAACAAGTTTCCCAAATGAACCTTCGGGTTGCAACTGTGAAGAAATTCACACTTTGGTTTTGTTCATGTTGTTCAACGTGGATTATTAAGTAGAGCTGAGCAATTAACCCTGGTTGGAGCCTACTGGGGGCTCCGGACCCCTGCAATTCAGGGTTTCTGACAAGCGATTCCAGAGCTTCTGGGGAGGAAAACCTATTCCCAAGGAAACCAAGCTGTAAACAGATGCATTTTTCATGCAGGAAAAGGGATTTAAGCTGTCGGGTCTCAAATGCCAACCTTTCCGTCTCTTTCAGAGCATTTGGGAGACCCAGCTGAGTTGAACTCTGGTCTCTCTTGAAGTGTATTTAGTCAAAGTGTTGGGTCTGCAGAAATTTTACTTCCAAAAATATTTCCAAATTATTTTTAAAGCAGAAAATTAGATTAGTGCAATTGACTCAAAGTTCCAGTCAATTAATTCCCAGGTTTGGATTTTTTTAAAAAAATTTATTTATATGCCGCCCTTCTCCGGAGACTCAGGATGGCTTACCATGCGTTAAGCAATAGCCTTCATACTTTTGTATATTTTATACAAAGTCAGCCCCCACAAACCGGGTCCTCATTTTACCCACCTTAGAAAGGATGGAAGGCTGAGTCGACCTTGAGCCTGGTGGGAATTGAACTCGCAGTAATTGCAGGCAGCTGGATGTTAAATGCTGCCTTAGTAGGAGGCCTTAGCCTCCTACGCCACTCAGGCTCCTTTGACCTGTTGCCCATTCCCGACCATTAGAAATCCCCACAATCCACCACAAACACACCAGCAGCAACATCAACCTGTTCCTAGAATACTAAAGAGGATGGAGATGTTGTCTGATGCCACTCCAAAAGCAACTTTCCTCTTAAACATTCGACTGATCACTTGTAGGGAATGTGGCAGAATAACAACGTTGGAAAGGACCTCGGAGGCCTCCTAGCTCAACCCTCTGCTCAGCAGGTGACTCTCTTCCATTCTGGACAAATGGTTCTCCAATCTCTTCTTTAGAACTTCCAGTGTTGGAGCCCCCACAACTTCTGGAGGGAAGCCGTTCCACTAGTTAATTGTTCTCCCTGTTGGGAAGTTTCTCCTTAATTCCAGGTTGCTTCTCTCCTTGATTAGTTTCCATCCGTTGCTACTTATCCTGCCTTCAGGGGCTTTTGTAAAACTTGTCTCATAGAAAGTCTCAGGGCCCAGGGAGTTGGGGTTGATTGTATGAAATAGGTATCCTCTGCAGGTAATTTGGACCTAAATCAGGTGTTAAGCAAATGCAACGGTCATTAGATGAACCCGTTTTGGTCCATAGAAGTTTTTTTTGCTGGAGACCAGAAGTAAATACTTCCAGTTTCTGCCAAAAACGCTGAACCATTATGAAAGGCAAAAGAGGCTGTTTGGATGTAGGCAGCTTCCTATGCCAGCCAAGGGCTTCAAGGACTGGTGTTGCCACCTCCATCCATCCCTTTGAAGGCCTCGGAAGAACAAGTACGGTAAAGGCTCAAGGCAGTTCTAAGGTCTACGTCTCAGAATTCTGAGAAGTTGAAGTCCACTAGTCTTAAAGATGCCACGGTTGGACGCCCTCCGGTCTGCATCAAAGTTGGACCACGGTGCTTCTCTTTCCAGCCTCAGATTTTCTGACCATTCAGCCTTGGCATTGCTATAAGGCAACCCACCCTTCATCCAAGGGACAAGGATTCTAATTCTGACATAGACCCTTAAGCCAGTGACAAGCAAGCACATATTATGATTCACAGACATGTCCGAAAACAATACATACCTGTGATTGCAGTGCAAAACAGGACCGTTTCCCAAAACTATTCCGTTATTATCTACAATTGTGAAAACTTGAAGGATGAAGAAGGTGCCCTGGGATTCCTTCCAGATGTGCTTCCACCCAAGAGTGGGACATTTCCCTTGGCCTTCACCCATACGCTGCTTCTGAACTATGCAGACGTCTCTTAGACACAATACACCTTTTATCAGCGCAGACTGTGTTTCTTCCATAACGTCTCCAGCTCGAGTGAGAAGACAAGCCTGTCACAGCCGTGAGGAAAGGCCTCTCTGTGGGCTGAAGGCAACCCAGGAATAGGGCTGAAGGGATAACTGCCCTCCCACCGCTTGCTTTGATGACAGGCATTCAAACCGGCTCCGTTTCTTATCCTCGCATAAAAAAAGAGCCAAGAACCCCCCAGTCTGTTCTTTGCAGTGGGGCGGCAGCAGGACCTGATGGGGGCAACGTGGGAAATGGCTGGAGAGATTTGGAAGGGAATCGAGAATTCACAGAGACTCTGCAACCAGTTGGACATCCTGCTACACCATGGCGGGCTGTGATGTGATCAACTCAATGCAGCCAAGATTCACAGCAAAGGTGAAATGAAACGGAAGTTACTGCTGGAAAGAGAGAAGGCAGGAGATCCAGCATGCCCATCAAGCCAGGACAATCTCCATATTGTTCAGGCTGGTTCTCTAGTGAGCTCCAATGTGGTTCCCTCTGATCTGGAAGAGATGCTAAATTAGCAGAGCAACCGAACTAATGTGAACCAAGACAGCAGAGCCAGCGCAAATCCTCACATTCAGCAGCTCAGAGACCAAGGAAGGTTCAACCAAGGGGTGAGTATTCTTCTGAAGCAGAAGATGTAGGCATTCTCCTGAGAGTCAAAATGTTGTGTAAATCTCGGGCTGGGTGGGCTGCGACACAGAAAGGAACCACCAAGAACCCAGATATTTCCTCTGCCGGTGAAACTCTGGCCAAAGCTAATGCTTTGCTCTTTGATCTGCTGATCCAGACCCACCAAATGATCTGAGAAGGATTATGGTTGTCTTGGCATCTCCAAGTAAGGTTGGTCCAGACTCTGCTAGTAGTCAGCATTGAGAATCCCGGGTTTAGCTTGGACTCCTCCTCGTAAGGCAGCTACTTATGTTCCTAAGGGGAAGTTTTTATTGTCCAGACAACATCGCTCCACACATATAATCATCAAAGGGTGAAATATCTACAGACAGCGGCTGCAGAATCTCCACAAGCCCAGCGATGGAGCCTCAGATGATTCTCAAAGCTTTGGAAAAAATATACCCCACTTTTCTGTATTTGTCAGGGGGGGAAAGAGGCTAAACAGGCTTGTGGTTTTCCTGGGAAGCAACTGGGTTATAAATTCTATGCATAAATCCAGGTAACGCAAACTATCAGACAAGCCTTTTGACTTCCATTTCCTCAGAAATCGCAAACAAGTTTTCAGTTAGCACAGGATTTTTTTTTTTAATGCCTCTTATTCAGAATGGACAAAGGTCACGTTGTGTCTGCCTTGACAGACTCTTGACTTGTCCGGCTGTATTTATACCTGTCTGTTTGCTCTCGATCCTGGCCATCAGCTAAAGTGTCACCTTGTGATCTACCTTAAAGAACCAATGAATTTTATCCGGGGCGGGGGGGGGGGACCAGCCATCAGATTCCTGGAGTGGTGTCCAAAGCGACTTCATTTAGGTTAGCTTCTCTTATTGGGGAACTCTAACGGTAGACCTGTCAGGTTATTGACTGTTCACCTTGCCTTAACTCACGCTAGCTTGCTTTGCCATCCTATGGAGACCTTATCTTGAGTGATGTGCCTGGGAAAGTATCTCTTCCCCGTCTTGTGAGTAGCTTAACTTAGCTTTAGCGAGATCAGGAGATTCGTGGAGGTGAAGATTTACAGCCTTAGTGATCAACAGCTTAGGTTGACACATGGAAATCCCAGCGGTTTTTCTTTGATTTATGAAATTCTGCCACTAATATGAATCCCTGCACAGCACCATGTCGTGAACATCTGAATTTACCTGAGGATTAATTTAGTCTTAGTGTGGCTGGAATGTTGGAATAAGAGGGTTAAACTCGCATTCAGGTTCTTGCTCAGGCGTGGGCTTCCCTGGGTGACTTTGAGGCATCAATGCAACAAACAAGCAACACCACCACCGTGTGGTGCGTTGTGCATTGTTGCATTGTGGCTTATATGCCATTGCGCTGCATGGGAACCCAACACTCACTTTGCTTCTCCTGAAGGCCCGGCTGAAACCTCAGAGGAAACCTTCAGCGGCTTCCAAAAACGGCTCCTGGAATTGTCCTCTCTCTTTGGGAGGGGAATGCTTGGGTGGGTTCTGTGATCACCTGCTTAGATGGTTGCGTTACTTACACACGACAATGTGAAACCACAACTGCCTGTCCTTTAGCTGGTCCCTGGTCTCACGGTCCTTATTAAGGAAGCTGAACTATAAACACCTGCAGGAGAAGCAGGACAGGGAGTCCTTGACTTACATCGATTCGTTCAGTGACCATTCAAAGTTGCAACGGCACTAAGAAAAGGGACTTATGACCATTTTTCACAGTTAGCAACCGTTGCAGCATCTCCACGGTCACGTGATCCAAATTCAGATGCTTGGCAACTGGCTCGTACTTATGACGGTCGTGGTATCCTGGGGTCACGTGATTCCCCTTTTGCGACCTTCTGACAAGCAAAGTCCATTTGGAAGCCGGATTCACTTAACAACCATGTGACTCTGCAGTGATTCACTTAACAGCTATGGCATGAAAGGTCATAAAAGGAAGAAAAACTCACTTAACAAATGTCTCACTTAACAGAAATGTTGGGCTCAATTGCGGTCGTAAGTTGAAGACTACCTGCATTAATAATGAAGCAGACATCATTTTAAAAAATCAGGCATAGGAGTAAGTAAACGATATTCATAGTTTGCTGATTTTTATTTATTGTTTTATTTTATTTGAGCAAGTGTAGAATTGCGCCCACTCGGGGTTACTGAAATCAGGATAAATGGAGGGAATTCAGGTAACAGCCTCAGGGCTTAAAACGTTTGAAGGGGCTCAGAAGGAGTCCTTTCATGCAATAAGAACAATGTTTTTGTAGGGGGGTTTATTGGGTACATAAAGCCTTTATTTTAGTTCAAGGGATTGTTGCTTTTCGATGACAGTTTGGAGGGGCTGCTGAGCTGGTGGGTCAAGAGCGGCTCCGGTGCACATAATTTCTGCTTTGTTATGTCGACGGGGCAAGCCCCAAACAATTTAAGTTGTCTGGCCATTGACTTCAGCACGGGGAGAGGGCATGAAGCAAAGGCTGCCTCTTCATTCCAAAATGCGGGATGGTTTTGAAATTCTTCCCAGCCATCTCTGCTTATGCACCCCTTTCTCTGTCTCCTCTCCAAGAAAAACTCCGCCTCGTTGTAAAAAACGCTTATTAGAGAATAAATTCTGGAAGACCCGCTGTGTGGCCCAAAAAAAGAAACCAAATTTTTAAAAAACAAAAATTTTAAATTTTTTAAAAAACCAAAACCCAGTAGTCCTTTTCTGTCCTAAGATGGCATCTCTCTCTCTCTCTCTCTCTTGATATATCTGTGTATCTATCTATCGATCGATCGATCGATCTGTGTATCTATCTCATCTATCGCTTGATGGATTTTCAAGCCACTCGACTCTAAAATAGACTCTGGAAGCAAAATGGCACCACACCATCTGTGGTTATCTGTGATGCTGTCAGAGAATTTGTGGGCTGGATCACCAGATATTTATAACCCGGTTAAAATAAAATGGATAAGATGCTATTATATTCCTCAAGTCCCACCTTAGCCGCAAAAGGAACCTGAGTGGCATAGGAGGCTAATGCCTCCTACTAAGGCAGCATTTAATATCCAGCTGCCTGCAATTACTGCGAGTTCAATTCTCACCAGGCTCAGCCTTCCATCCTTTCTAAGGTGGGTAAAATGAGGACCCGGTTTGTGGGGACAATAAGCTGACTTTGTATAAAATATATAAAAGTATGAAGGCTATTGCTTAACGCATTGTAAGCCGCCCTGAGTCTCCGGAGAAGGGCGGCATACAAATAAAATTTTTTTAAAAAAGCCGACTGAGTGACTTTGGGACGTTCACCAGGAGACTGGGAGTTCTAGTTCCACCTTCTCACTGCCAGGAAATCTCTCCTTAGTTCCAGGTTGCTTGGTTAGTTGCCATCTGTTGTTCTTTGTCCTGCCTTCAGGGGCTTTGGAGAATAGGTTGAGCCCCTCGTCTTCTCTGGGGCAGTCCCTCAAATATTGGAAAACTACTATCATGTCACCCCTGGTCCTTCTAAATCCTAAATCCACCTCTCTCTAGTCTTCCTTTGGGACTCCCATCGTCTCAGCATAGCTCTTGACTTTGGGGTCCTCTTATATTTTGTACCTAAAATGACCGTCAATTGCTATGCAGGAATGTACTTTTTGGAGGTGTGGATGTAGAAACATCTGCTTTATAGAAGGGTACATGTAGAGTAGGGTTAGGGTTAGTTACTAACCAGTTTTTTAGTAGCCTGCGGTGTACGTTGGAGAGGATTCTGATGGTTAGAGGCGGCATCTTCAAAAGGCTCCCATTGTTGGACTTGGGCCTCCAACAAGAAGTCGTATGCAATACTTCTTCATGTTTTACATCATTGTTGTTGTCAAGGCTTCACAGTTGAAGGATGTTACATCTCATCAGTATGAATAGATGGATAAACAGAAACAAAACTGGAAATTTCAGATGTGCTGACTTACGCTAAAAAGGCAAAATTCTAGGACAAAAAAAAGTGATGGTAAAGGACACCATCAAAAGGCATAAAGTAGAGATGGGAAAGATGTTAATGATAAATAGACACTCTATAATACCACAAATACTAATACTACTCTATAAAGCCCTAGTAAGACCACACCTAGAATCCTGCATCCAGTTTTGGTATAAAAAAGATGCTGAGACTCTAGAAAGAGTGCAGAGAAGAGCAACCAGGATGATGGAGGCTGAAATATACGATGAACGGTTGCAGGAACTGGGCCTGGCTAGTCTAGTGAAGAGAAGGACCAGGGGAGACAGGATAGCAGTCTTCCAATATTTGAAGGGCTGCCACAGAGAGGAGGAGGGGGGCCAAGCTATTTTCCAAGGCACCTGAAGGCCAGACAAGGAACAATGGATGGAAACTGATCAAGGAGAGATTCAACCTGGAAATAAGGAGAAATTTCCTGACAATGAGAACAATCAACCAATGGAACAGAAGTTGCCTTCAGAAGTTGTGGGAGCTTCATCACTGGAGGCTTTCAAGAAGAGACTGGACTTCCATCTGTCAGAAATGGTGTAGGGTCTCCTGCTTGGGTGGGGTGTTGGACTAAATGACCTCCAAGGTCCCTTCCAACTCTGTTATTCTGTATTCTGTACAAACATTAAGATCAACCACATCAGCCAGAAGAAGAGAAGGACCTACAGCAACTGTCCCTGCTTGCTGACTTTCATCACAAGCATCTTCTGTGGCCATTCGAGCTAAGGATTATGGAGTTTGTTGTCCAGCACAAGTGAAAAGCACCCAGTTCTCAAGCACTGTTTTGGACAGACATCCTGCTTTTCCTCCCAGAGCAAAATAGCATTTTTCTTCCCTTTTGCTCACAATCTTCTGTGGGATCGTTGGCTGAGAGAGACGGCCACTCTCTCAAGGAGCTTCTGTGGCTGAGGATGGACTCACATCGTAGACCAGACCCCAATGCTGAGACCTCCGTATTCTCTGCCCGACATGCGATTTCAAAATATCCCCCAAATGTGATCATTAACCTCAAGTATTGGGAAATGAGGGTCATGCCAAGCTTCGTTCACACCTTCCTCAAATACCTGGAAACTGGGAGCAGCTGATTTCTAGGAAGAGATGTATCCAAAATCTTCTGAACATTTAAGACATCCCCATGTACTAATTTATTAACTTTCAGGAATAAAAACTAAAAACGTGGCCTCGATCAATCTGCGTGGCCCACCGAGCGCTTTTTCATTCAGATGTGGGTGAGGGGCAAAGTATATTTTCTTTCTTTTTCCCCTCATCCGCTGTGAGATTTGGCTAGGAGACAAGAAGCTTTTGAGAAACATCTTCATGGTTTAGGTAGCCTCCACCGTGTAGCTACGGACTCCTTGTCATCTGCAGGGGGGGTGGGAGTGGGGGTGGGAGGACATATTTTGAGCACAAAGACGCATCTGTGCCAAAGGAAAAACCAGCTTCCTGCATTTTGACATGGCATATTTTAAAAGGCAGCCGGTCTCTCTGCATTCTGGGGTCGGGGCTGTTAAAGGCGGCCTGTTTTGGAACACCCACTAAGATGAACTACACACACACACACAGACACACACACACACACACACACACACACTGCACACATAAGAAATGTGTCAGGGTTTCCCCAGAGAAGCCGTGAGGCTGGGACTGGCTGCCTTCTGTCTTTTCTCACTTGTGCAAAACACACTCCTGCCTGTGGGAGATAATATTTGCAGCTCAGGGTTGAACTGTGAGGGTCGTTGATGCTCTCTGAGCTTGGCTGTTTGCTTGCAGACGTTTCATGACCCAACTAGGTAACGTCATCAGTACTAGCAGGGAGGAGGGGTT
This sequence comes from Ptyas mucosa, assembly GCA_012654045.1. Lineage (NCBI taxonomy): Eukaryota > Metazoa > Chordata > Lepidosauria > Squamata > Colubridae > Ptyas > Ptyas mucosa. The sequence goes on from WNWU01013721.1 coordinate 5,162,344, forward strand.
TGCAAGCACATAGAGATATGCACGCACATTATAGAGACACACGGAAAGCCAGTTTGGTCTAGGGGTTAAGGTGCTAGGCTAGAAAGTGGGAGATCGAGAGTTCAAGTCCCGCCTTAGGCATGAAAGCCGGATGAATGGCCTTGGGTCAGTCACTCTCTTTCAGTCCAACTCAGCTCACAGGATGGTTGTTGTTGTGGGGAAGATAGGAGGAGGAAGGTGTGTTGGATATATTTTCTGCCTTGAGTTATTTGTGAAAATAATAAAGGTGGGATACAAATAAATAAACTTCATCTACATAAAATTCAAAAAGGACAATCCCAAAGCCAAAAAGAAAACAAAAAAACCAAAATACCTCATTACCAGAAATCAATCAACCCCCAGATGAGCAGAGATTAACACCAAGATTAATACTAGACCAACAATCAAGACGTAAACGATACTCCAAACAAGAAACTACCAAGTCTGACACACAACGTAACAGCAACCAGCAACCTAATCCAGGAATAACCAAGATCACTCAGGACAAGCCACTGGTATAGAAAATGAGAACAAACCTCACTCCCTTCTGACACTGATGATGTGACCAAGTTTGGCAATGAAACGTCTGCAAGAAAAGAAGCTCAGAGAGCACCAAGGACCTCTCATTCCTACTTCCGGTAGCTTTTCCATAGATGGGAATGAGACGGGATGAGATGCAACAATCTCCCAGGGGTTGTCGCACACCTAACAAGTGGGTGGGGTTTCCATCGCGCCATCCCAGCGGCCATCTTGACTTATTTTTAACCCCACTCTGCGGATGCCAAGCCTAACCCTAGGTTTTTTCCTCAGTCCGAGGATTTTGGTGGTCTCCTGAAGACCTTGAATCCAGACAAGATCACCCAGATGCTGTGACTAGGGGACAAAATGGACTGTTATGGCAAAGCAGAAGGATGGAGAGACCATATCAGACCCATAGTTGAGATTGACCATGTGTCACCCAGTTTCTCCCGCTAGAGAGTCAGGAAGGCAAGAGATCTTCCATTTCTCCATCAAGGTCATCTTCCTTACTCTCTCTAGCGGTGTTTGTCAACTTTAAGATGGGTGGACTTCAACTCCCAGAATTCCCCAGCCAGCAAAGCTCCAGCAAAGGCGGCTGGGGAATTCTGGGAGTTGAAATCCACTCATCTTACAGTTGCCAAGGTTGACAATCCCTGCTCCGTAGGTCTCTTGGGACCTTGAAGTCAGCCTGAGCCATCAATTGGCAGAGCTGTCTCTGAAGCCAGAAGGCCCGTCTCGTGCCTCCTTTAAGCCAAGGGATGGAAGAGGCAAGAGGCTCCATTCGCCAGCATAATGTACTTTAAATCATGCAAACGGCATGCGGCCCAACATTTTGTTTTAATTTGCATTCCAAGACTTCACTTGGGTACTTTTAACCGCAGTGCAACTCTCAAAGCGTAGGAAGGCTTTTGATGGCCGGGAAGGAGTCGGAGAGGGATAGTCTCTTTTTAAACACTGGGGGATGTCTCTTCTACCTCGCAAAGCTCCCGTTTCGTTTTCCTTTCCTAGTCCCGCTGTGTAATTGTGGGTGCGTTTGTGTGGGTGGTCTGTTTGAAAGGATTCTATGGTGAAGCCCCGGACAGGATCTTCACCCACCCACCCCCGGCTGCTTTGCTTCTGAAGGGGCTTTTCTGAAGCTCCGAGAGTTTAAAGCTGCCTTGTGGTTTAGGTTAGCTCTCCTGTGGGTCATATCTAGTCCTCCTCCCACCCTTCAGTCGGAGGTGTCAGAATGTCTTCATGTACGGCATTCCCTTTTTCCAGGGGGAAAAGTTAAAGCAAATGAGATTAATTTGCAATTTCATTTCTCTCCGTGAGCGTGGGCATGGAGAAAGGAAAATGACAGAATTCAGTTCTGCCAGTGAGGGAGTCAGAGAGAGAGAGAGAGAGAAACAGAGAGGAAATGTGTATGTGAGACAGAGAAACAGAAAGTGTGAGAGAAACAGGAAAAAGAGAAACAGAGACGGAAAAAGAGAAATGAGAAAAACAGAGAAAGTGTGAGAGAAACAGAAAGAGAAAAAGAGAGAAGAGAGAGAAGCAGAAAAAAACAGAAACAGAAAGTATGAGAAAGAGAGAAAGAAAGAGAATGAGAAAGAGAGAGAGAGAGAGAGAAAGAGGGGGGAGGGAGGGAGAGAGAGACCCCCCAAGGACCGAATCCTTCCCTAAGAATTCTCTGTCTAATGTAATGATCATTCAGGGTCGAAGGATCTCACGTGTTCCTATGAAAGTATTTTTGAGATCACTCTAATCACACACACACACACACACACACACACACCCCTTGCAGCCTTCTATGCAGTGTCTTCTCATACGCAACTCCCTCTGCATCCATAGGCAGAGAAATCCAGGGCCACGGAAGGGCTTTGACCTCCGTCCAAGTCAACATTTGCTCCCCTAAAACAAAAATTCAGGGTGTTTTTTCTCCCCTGCCCCTTCCCTTCCCATCCATGGCTGGAAATGGTCGTTCCTGAGACCCCACAGGGTCATAAGAGGAAGGGTATTAAGCGAGCCTTTGGGCAGAGGATCCCTTGAACACTCAAAAGGGAATCGGGGATCAAGAACCTTCAGCCTAAGCAACACAATCGCCAACTACCGTAAGTGGCCTCTTGTAATCCTGCAGCGCCACCTAGTGGGAGATTTCTCAGGCGTGTTGGCTTCTAGCAGCGCACAAGATGTGTGTTATCACAGCCTAACAACACTATGAAAAATTAACAAGCGATCAAAGAGTGGATCACAAAAGAGGCAGTAGGATGCGGCGATTAAGATGCTGGATTAGAAGTGGGCAGATCAAGATCCTAGTCCTCCATGGAAGCCGCCTGGGTGATGCTGGACCCAGTTGGTTCTTCCCATCTCAGATCAGCGTCGCCTTCTGTAACATCCTGGCTGAAAATCAGATTCCCGAATGCGTCCTGCAAGCACAGGTTGACTTGGAAACTCTCCCCAGGCTGGATCCTTGCGCTCCTCTTGGGAAAACGATAAGCATTTTCCCCAAGAGGCCAACTAGATAAGAGCCTTTTAATTTTGAGAGCTAGCAAAGCAAGAAACGGAGGCAGCTCCCAACCATCAAAAGGAACTGCGATAACATCGATGAAATGGGAAAGATGAGATAGCCAAGGCGGGGGTCTCGCTCGCCCTGGCCAAAGGCCCAGATCAGAGGTGGACAACTCTTGAAGCCCATGGGTCATAGGTGTTGCCATAGGGTGCCCACCCTTGGCTTAGATCAAGGGTCTCGAAACTTTAGAACTTTAAGACTTGTGGACTTCAACTCCCAGAATTCCCCCGCCAGCATTTAAGCACAGAAACCTTACAGTTGCCAAGGTTGAAGGGGGCCTGGCCTAGGTGAAGGCCGGGTCTTCATGGGTCTTCCAAATGGCAGCAGAAGTGGGCATCCAGGTGTCAGAAAGAGCTGCCAGGGCCCTGAGAAATGATATTGTGGAATTGCAAGAAGACGGCCAAGCATACTTGTGCGCAATTTTGTGAATGCTCCCTGCACCTTGCAAATTTATTGTTTAAATTTATTAAACAATAACCTTGCACCATTTATTTGTTTCATTTATTTAACTGCCCGTCTTGCTGGGATGTAACTATGGGCAACCAGTCACAACTAAACAAACAACATAATGTACCCGTTAAAAGCAATTAAAAAGAAAAACAGTAATTAAAAAGATGGGGAGAATTACTTGCTCCACTAAGCAATCTCATTTCACGTGACGAGGTGAATCGCGTAAAGTATCACGCTTTCCCTTTTCGTCCCTTTAGCGTTGACTTTCTCTAGCAAACGTTTACCCTGAAGGTGAGGAAGAGAGCGGCCACTTCCTTATTTCGGGACATCCCTCGTCCAAGGCAGGTCGTGTCCTCCCTCAGGGGGTCTCTTCCTGGGGTCCCCCAGTGAGATGGAGGCGAGGTCGGCAAAGCCATCCCACCTAGGAGCCACCAAATGACAAACGCCTTCCCCACCCATCGCTCTTGGTTGTTGGTGTCATTTGTTCCTATTAACCTTTGGCTCACCTGAAAAACGTTGAAGGGTAATTCAATGCTTTTTCAAAGGAGGCTTTGAAGTTCTGTGTTTGCATTGCCTGGGTATTAGTTGTTAGGAGAAAGCACAATGCACCCAACAGCAAGTGCCATCAGGTTGCTCCCTGCCCTTAGGGTCCACGGCACCTCCCACGCCGAGAGCTGGGAGACTCACAACCAGAAGAGCAAGGGAGGCAGAAAGGCAGCTTGTGTGAAGCCCAGCGCAACTCAAAACCATCAAGTGATCTTAGAAAACAAAGAAAACATACAATCCTAGGGCTGGAAGGAGCCTTGGAGATCTTCTAGTCCAACCTGCTGGCCAAGGCAGAAGACCTTATATCATCCTGGATAAAGGGATGTCCAATTTCAGGGATGTGGTTAAAAAGACGACCAACTTCTTGGCCCAAAATCTAGATTTCCCCCCCCCCCCTAGATTTAATGGCTGGAGATGGTGAATAGAGAGAAACGTTCTGAAAAAAGGCATCTGCTGAGTAAAATCACCAGTTTTGACCCAATACTCTGCACTTGCTAATAATTCTATCACACGTGGACCAGTTAAGCTTCAATGAATTGTTCAGTTTGTAAACAGCCATATAAAGCAGCAACACCTTCAAAGAAAACAAACACACAAACCCCACCCCAATGTAGTCAAAGGCAAACGAATATCAAAAGTTTCAATCGTTTTTTTTATTCTGCTGTACATCAAGAAGTATTGTCTTTCAGTTCACATGATCAATATCGACAGGCTTATTATGTAAGATTTTATTCATAAATAGTCCACAGTAAAAGAGGGAATATGGTATATTTTTCTTTAATAATATGGTATTTTGTATAATAATTTAAGCTTAGAAAGATAAAAAGGATTTTATACATATTAAACACAAAGCACCACTAGCATTACACACTAAAATGTATTTCAACTCAGATCTTATATAACTGGTGATGGTTCAAAGCTCTTTTCAAAAGAGAATCGAATTCCCTTCTAGGAAAAAGCAAGACGGATTGCCTCGTGCTAATTGTTAAAACCTATGAAATAGCATGAAATTTCTCTGCTACTACAGTAGATTATCTACAAGCTTAGATTGCCAGTTAAGATATTTTTTAAAATCACTGATTTGCCAATGTGGATTCATTTCCATTTCAAATCTTGATAAAGAAACAATGCCCCTTCCAGAATTGAGTGGAGTGTACAAGGGCCCACCTAATTTAACCCTTACCTCTCCAGGGCGGAACCGGATAACACCTTGCCTCAGTTTCCTTCTAGGGCTAGGGGAGTCCACTCTCAAAAAACTCAGAGAGGGTCTTTCTTAGCTTGAAGGTTCACCGATCGAAGCCCAAAAGTCTAGTGTCTCTCTCTCTCTCTATTTTGGCAAGGGAGTATTCAGATCTGGCTTTCTGATCCTATAATTTTTTTTCTAAAAAAAATATTTGTTGAAAAAAGCAGTTGCACCTTTAAAAGGAGCATGTTTGCCCGGTGATTTCTTAACTTTTTTTTTAAATCACAAAATTCACTCAGTAGTTGTTTTTTCTAGGACATCCATGAATATTTATGGAATCACACACTGCACCGGGAGAATATCTGTTCTGATCAGCCGTTGTGAGTATCCAGAGCATTTTAAGAGCAAATGAAGGGAGCCTGAAGTCTGTAGATTTAAGGCTTTCCCAGAGGGAGGGGGGCTAAGGGTCTGAAAGGCCTAATTCCAGCCCCAGACTTGGTAACGGAGAAAGGGAACCCATCTGGCTGGCTGGCAAAACGGTAGCTACAGATGGAAGGCAACAGCTTGGATGCAGAAATCTGTGAAAAGGGAGGGAAGGTGCAACGTTAGACTGCAGCCCCCAAATCTCTGGACTTCTTGGGGGACTTGAGTGACCCAAAGAGCTTTGAACGGCTGGATCCAACCAATTATGTGAAAAATTTAAAGAAACTGTACCTATCAATACAACAATCTACATCAAAATATGGCCAACAGAACGTTCTTTACCAGGAAAGGGTCTTGGTTATATTTTAACTGAATAGTATATTCTTTATTTTACATCTGAACTGGGGCAAAATATTTGTAATTTGATTACAAAAGATGAGGTACATTCAGCTGTCCTGCAAGTACCATCTCACAGTGCCAACCAATCCTGCTCTCGCAATCTGTCATCTTCTATAACTCACGGTTGCCAGTCAACCCTCCTATGAACTGAGATGAAAACTCATCTTCCCTTCTGCCTCTTGCAGAGACGGAGGCAGCCTAAACCTGCAAACCCTCTGCCAAAATAACACTATGCGTTCTGGACAGAAATAAAAGCAATTATTTTCAGAAATAAAGGGAGGGGGGAGGCTTGCAAATGCAGTTTGCCATATGAAATGTCAAATGTTTAATATTCTGCATCTGAAGTTTATTACCAGTTACCGCTTCTCTGACTTTATTTCTGAAAACTAATGTTTATTGAAAACACAACTTCTTTTATGCCTTCAGCTTTCTAATCCTGTACAATTTCGTATTTAAATCCAACTGATATTTACCCTTATCCACCAGAAAGATATGTGTGTGTGTCCATAAACATGTACAATGTGCAAAGTATGATTAATAGTATGTATATTTTCCTAACACCAATTTATCAACCCATAAATACAGAAAGTTTACGACTATCTGTCCATTGTCTTTCATGTATCCTAAGCAAAGGCAGAAAGCTGTGTTATATCAAGACAGGCAGTTAATTCACGTAAGCTGTCAATGTTGAGACTGGATTTTTTCCAGTGGCAATTTCTATATGCGAAACAAGAAGCCCAGCATTTGCTCCCCCCATTAAAAAAATGGGATATGCGCCATCAGCTACGAAAGTTCTTTGCTCGGAAGAACCTGCTGCTAAAGCTACGGAAGCTAGAATGAGACAGAAGCCAACGGAAGATCTAGAGCGAAGGGAGCCGTCTAATCTAGGACAATGTTGAAAAGCCAATTTATCTGCCTCTCTCTCTCTCTCTCTCTTCACGATGGAAGGAAGAAATTCCCACCGTCGGTAAAGGCACTGGAAGTCACCCAAGAGGACCGAAAGGGGGCCTGCAAGTCTTCTTCTCGCCCCTCAAGACCATCATAAATAGATCCCAAATCTTCTCTAAAGTTCACGCTTGTAAGCAACTAAGGGTCCCCTCTCTGAGTTACAGCCGCTCCCTTCTCTTCTCTTTTTCAAAAGGTTAACTGGGTCACTAAGGCCATCATGGCCAAAGGGCAGGTGGGGTAGCTCCGATCTCCCATCACCTTGTGTTCAGCTGCCCTTGCGAACACACAATCGTCTACACACAATTGCAAAAATGAGAGCTCCTCCTCGCATTCCCTGCTACGTTACCAGCCAGTTTGGACAAAGGAAAGCGGTAGCAATATGGAGCTAGAAAGGAAGCGGGGAATGGAAAGCGATGGCTGTGGCTTCCTTCAGGATAGAGATCAACTCACACACAACGTGAGCACCAGACCACAGAAATCTTAGTATCTACTTTATGAACTTAAACACAGTAATGCCTCCGGAAGTTGTGCATGCACACAACTGTTTCCAAGAGCTGCTTCCAGTCTAAAACAGGCACAAGAGGTGTGTTTAGCTTGGGTGTGGCTTTGCACATCCTCTGCAACAATGCCGAAACAGCAAGTACACAGGTTTGACCAATGTACTTTGTAGCATCAAGTAGTTGCTGCAACCTGACAGATTGTGAAGTAGAGCCGTAAGAACGCTCAACCGTTCCTTCTGCCCTCAAATAGGGATTTTTCTCTTGGATCCAAAGGAGGCACTTGGATAGACAGTACAGTTGTGCTCCCTTTTGCTAATTTGTCACAGGAATGAACGTGCAATAAAAAATAATGGCCCATTCTGCGTGCCATTTTTAAGTTGTTAGGGAAGGTCCAAATTCAGCTGCAGACACACTCCTCACACAACAAAACCTATTTGAAGTCTGCCCAAAAGGAACTTCTCAGGTCATCAGATGTTGCTTCAGTGGCATCCCCGTAAAACCAACGCATATCACAATTGGAAGAGGAGCGTGTAGAATAAATGGGCTATACTTGCGTCCTGCCTATCAACAGCACTAAGGCGGCAGCAAAACTAGAAAATGGGGACAAATCTATGAATGGCCATGGTTTGCCATTTTAATTCCTCCATACTGGCATCTAAATTACATTTTCTATTAATTCTGATACCAAACCTGGGAGGCCCAGGGTGTTTATTCGTATTGCAACTCAATTAAAGTAAGGCAATGCAAATACCGTTTCTGAGCCCTGACAAAACCCAAGCGTCATAATTGAAACCAGAGTCGTTCCGGCTCAGGCGGCCAATTTCAATCCCCTCTATTTCTGGGAACAGACTTGGAATCACTTCCACCCGTCAGAAAAACATAACCCCCCTTTCCCCCTAAATGCTTTAAAGGGCTGCTTAAGAAACTCTGCCTAGCGCAACTACACAGCAGAACGGACTAGACCAAAAGCAAGGCAAACTAAGAAAGATACTTATTAGCAGCCTTTAATTGTCATGATTATATAGGCAATTTTTATGATGTTTCCAGTATGTTGAATTAGTTATTTCACACCCAGAGTGAAAAAAATCTGATTAAAGTACACCTATTATATAAACAGTGATCTGGTAGACTTTTTTTTTTTTTTTTTTTTTTTTTACAATTTCAAAGTCCCCTTGTAGCCAACTGATGTCTGATCTGCAAACTCTGGGAGCCCAGATTCTGTATCAGTGAAACTAGATAAATGGACAAAACTGAGAGAAAGATCAATGGGATTATAGAGGGATGAGAGAATTTAAACCCTTTTTAAAATGGTGTGTATTGATAGCGAAATAGTGCAATATTATCTTTTTTTCTTTTTTAACACTGAGAAATCGACCAAGCCAAAATAAAAATGTTCGAGAAGGTTTTTGTTTTGTTTTTTTTTAAATTATGGTTGCAGTGCAATTCTACACGTTAACATAAAATAATTACAAAACTTTCAGAAACCATTTTTCACCAGGGTGTAGCCATTTTTGAGTGGTTTCAGTATTGGAGATTTTGCAATAGAGGTTTTCATTTTCCCAAGAAGAAAAACGTTATCATCTCCGGGACAAGCAAATGTAACATAGTGTAAAAAGGAGAAGTGATTCTTTGTGCATTGCAAAGAATTTTCTGATTTACATCACAACCGGGAGACAAAGAGACTGAATCAACACACCAGGCCAAAGAGCCAACATCACTGTAGAAGATGGGTTGATTTCTTAGAAGACCGGAACGCTTTCTATTTCATGGAATGATCATTTGTCTCCCCAGGATCCAAAAATTACTATATCTTTGATTAGTTGGAAAGCTACCAGGGTGCTTCATCTCACCGCTACTAAGTGCTGACTAAGGTGCACAGGAGGCCGCCTTCCATTCAACCGTTGAACCGTAAGCTAGTTCTTCACTTCTGCCGCTTCCTTCTCCGCGCTTTCTTTGATCTTCTCCATCTCTTCCACTTTTTCTTCCTTGTGCAGCAGTGATACGATCTCTGCTACTTGCTTGGTAGAGATATCGATGTCCTCCTTGTCAATCAGTTCGATCACCTAGGCAAGCATTTTTAAAAGGTTAGGGTTACATGTGCCACTTAGGTTTACTTCCTAAATATTTTTGAAAAGCTTGAATAGGAAAGTAAAAAAACAAGCGTCTTAAGCAACAAGTTTGCTCCTAAATTCAGCCTTCCTCAAGCACAAAATAACAGAAGATGCTGTCGTTTAAGAACGTCAAAAGGCATTTTCCAAAGAAACAGGCACTTCCCATGAATGGATCTTGTTATTTGGGTAACATTATTTCTCTGACAAATACACAGCACCACCAACTTTTCTACTTACAGGCAGCCTTCATCCTTAATCATAAATATTTCTAGGAACTGAGATCCACACAGCTGAAGGGATCCATGCCGCCACATTACACTACGCAGACACAACAGTCCGTAGACAACTCAGGACACATCCGAGCATCAGGTTAAATCTGATCCTAGGTTGCCTGATGGAAGCTTCTGCTGGGCTCCCAGGGCCACGAAAGCAGCCCCCTCCATTCGCAGGTAGAACTCCTGCTCAGCGGACTCACCTTGACCACGTCGTCTATGTTGATCTTGCCGTCCTTATTCTCATCCAGCGCCTCAGCCAGCTTGTTGAGTTTGCCTTCAGGGATTTCCTGGAGCTGCTTCATTACGTTAATAAGGTCCTGGATGCTGATGAGGTTCTCCCTAAATGGGAAACGCAGCCTGTAGTGAAGCAAGTGGTTACTACCAAGGATCAATCTGTGCATAACCCATAATTCCAGTGGAAATCGCAGTTGTTTGCCACCTGGATTTTATACAGAGGAACCAAGAACAACAGAGCCTCTCTGAGACGAGGGCACCCTTTTTCTTCCTCCAAGGCCAGTCAACAAAAAAACCCCTTCCTTGAAGGGACTGCAATGATAAAACTATAATCTCCCTCGGCCGCACTACCAACCACTCACCCAATGGGGGCACTGGGACCCCCGCTCAGCTGTTCTCCGACTGGTTTTTGGTCTGTCTCCAACTCCTGAATGATTCTATCGATCTGCCCAATCATTCGGTTCACTCTTTTAGTCAGCCTCTTGCTGGCTTTGGATTCTTCAACTATGTCTTCTGGTCCACTCTTAGATAGTTCCTTGATTTCTTGCAAATCCTAAGGATGAAAGAGGAACATTTTTTTACACCATAAATCTTTTGATACTAAAGAGGGGAGGGGAGGGGGGAGGGGAGCTGGCGACGGGAGCCGTTTCTAGCTTACAGGCAGCCCAGGCCAGGCCTACGAAAGCCACTGGGGCCCCTCAGTCTTCCCAGGAGCCTCTGAAGATGCAAGGGCTCCCCTCGGGGGAAGGCGGCTGTCTGTGCCTGGGGCTGATGCTCAACCTGCCTCTCGGCCCAGAACCCCTGGCAGATCTGAATGAGGTGGCAAGGCCCAGGAAGGAAGGAGCCCCAATGGAGCCTGCGACTCTGGTCCCCCCTGCGGTCTGGATCTCCAAGCACTGAGAGAAACACACGAAGGAGCCTGCATTTTGAGCAAAAAGGCAACAAGAGCTGTCGGCATCTCTGTTCCCATCTATCAGAGCCGGGAGGTCTAGAAGAGGAGCCTTGTGGCGGCAGCACAACTCACGTTAGCGCCCATTTTCCTTCAAGCCGCCTGACTTCCCCACCGGTCTCACCTCACTGTATTCCTGCACGTCATCCTTCAGGTCCTCCAGTTCCTCCTTCTCCTTTGTCAGCAATTTCTTTTGTTCCTTCAGCTTAGTGCAAGCATCACTTAGCATGTCAATCTCTTCTTTTGTTATTTCTTCGCCCTGAATAAATGGAAAGGAAAAAGAACGTTAAGCCTCCCTTGTCCTCCACATCCTCCTGCCTCCTGTGTAAAATACCTCATACAAGAGGCTCTAGAGGAGATCCAGGAATCGGAGAGCTTTAAGGGCAAGGGGTGCTACAGGGAGGGGAGGGGAGGCCCCTGGTCTCTCTGGATGCCAGTCCATGAATTCAGCGTGAATCCTCACCGCACTATTCAGGAAGAGATCGATTACCATTGATATTATCTTTCTAAATATTTCACAGAGTCGCTCTGCGTAACATGCCACCATCTTTCATATATTTATAAATGGAAAAGAATATGCTCAGATACGAGTGGCCCATGCCTGCCTCTCTGACTGCAGTCCCAATTGCACAAATTACACTTCCATGTTTTTCAGAGAATCGAGCGAAAGTAGGCAACTATTCTTGAGTGGTTTCTGGCTGGATTTTCACTGACACCTCCCTGATTATTTGGAAGAGACCATGTGGAAAAGCCTTCTGCCATGGATCTCGGAGTGCCCCAGGAACCCCGACAACACAGACCTTATCCTCACTGAGGCACCTGCACCTGGCGAAACGCTCGGAGGACCTTGGCACCCTGAGCCAAGGGTGCTGCTGCTTTACCACCAAGCTGAGGAGGTGTCCCAAGGGCAGGATGAGGGCGATAGACAAGACCCTGGAGTGGGGAGGGGGGTGCTTTCACCCAGAGGCTGGGTAGAGGAGCTTTGTTGGTACAGTCAGGTAGGAGAGCTCTTCCCTCCGCTGGGCTCATCCAAGAGAGTTCTCTTGTCTATTGGTATCCCAGCTTTATCATTTTTACAAATAACTCAAGGCGGCTATCTATCAAACGCTCCTCCCTACACACAACAACCCGGGGAAGTGAATTGGGCTGGGAGGGAGGGACTGGCCCAAAGTCACCCAACTGGCTAAGGCAGACTAGAACTCACTGCCTCCTGGTGATTGGCCCAAAGTCACCCAGCCAGCTTTCATGGCTAAGACAGAACTAGAACTCACCATCTCCAGCTTTCTAGCCTGCTGCCATCACCACCAGACCAAACTGGCTCTCGGTCAAGTTTAGTCCAGTGGCGACATGTCAAGAGGAAAGAATCCCCTTTCATTCGACCAAGCCTGGATTTGAGGAGGAAGAAAGCTCTGCCCTAATTATGTATTCACGTCCATTGAACGATCATTCGAAGTGCCGGTGGAGAAGGATCCCATCCCTTCCGGGAGAGTAAGGAAGTTCCCCAGAGGGACCGGGGATGGCACATCGCTTCCAGGGAACCGGGGGGGGGGGGGGGTTGTGTGTTTCTGCTGTGGCTTTGGAAGGTGCCCTTGGCATGAACACAAGGAATGGAAGTGCCAATCATGCTGGCAAAGATTATGAGCAACTTCCTTGGTCATTTAAGACCAGGCGGGGCAGTCTCGGTACAAAAAAAGTAGCAAAAAGAAAATAAGAGAAACTGAGAAAAAAAATAGCAACGGGTACAGCTTAGTTAGAGCAAACTGAACACCAGAAGGCTGCTGACTTATGAAATTCAGAGTCCACAAAACAATGTATCAATTTTTTGTGGAAACAGCAAATTTTCAATTGAACGTTAACAAAATTTCTATTTACCCACAAATATAAAAATCTGGGTAAAGCTAGAACACCTGAATTTTTCATTAAATTGCAAAAATAGTTGACAAACTTACTTTATGCTATGGCTAAATCCACATACCTTCTTGTGCCTTTCCCGCATCCTTCTGCACTACAAACTTTCACAGACTGAGTTACAAACTGGCTATCTTATGAGGTATGCTACGCTATGACGCAGTGCACTATGCAAGACAGGAAAAAGTTATAATAAATTATATTATTTGCTTAGGTACATTATATCCATTTTATCCACGCCTGCAATATACACAAATATACACAGCATTATAAGCACTTCTTAGGATCATTGAAAGTACACCCAAATCAACGTGAACTTTTTGGGAAGTAAAACAGCATACAAAACAGAATAACGCTTACATTAACACTAGACCGCTGAATTTTTAAAAACCCGGACCCTGCATATTCCAGATCTAGGTATCTTTAAGCTAAAATATTTTATCAAGAGATGCTGACAAAATGAAGCGGAAAAAGTGAATCTACATTAACTCTGAAAATATTCTGTTTGGTTTGCAAAACCAGTCTAATAGGACAATTTTTTTCCCTTTCCTTTCAACCGTGTCCGATTCTCAGAGGCTACCTTGAACAAATCCCTGCAGTTTTTTGCAAAGCTTTTTCAAAACTAGTTCGCCATTGCTTCCTTTGGAGGGAGAGGGAGAGGGAGAGGGAGAGGGAGAGGGAGAGGGAGAGGGAGGGAGGGAGGGAGGGAGAGAGAGAGAGAGAGAGAGAGAGGGAGAGAGACTGGCCCAAGATCACCCAGCTGGCTTTGTGCCTGAGATAGGACTAGAACTCACAGCCTCCCAGTTCCTGATCCCACCAACATGGCTCTCAATTTGACAATGCTTTTGTTGATTTTCTAGCCAAGAACTTTCCAACAGATTTTCTACAGCATCCTACAAATGAGGGGTCCTTAACTTTTACACGCAGCTTTCACTGATAAGAAATCACAACTGATTCTGTTTCCTGGAGAAATTCCTCTCTGGAGGAAACCGGAGACTAGATCCCCTCTTATTTGGATTTTTTATAACTGCACCAGTCTGAAGGTGTTGTGTAATCGTTATTAAATAGTCGTTTGCTATGATCAACGGGCATTTATCAAATCCTGGGAAGTTAAAGGAAGCTGCGTGCTCTCCCACTTCTGTTTTAATGTTTAAATCCAACGTCCTGGTGGTTGCTTAGGAAACCTGCCCGCTCATCCGCTTAGGGTGACAAGCAGGCATCTCTCCATCTACTCCACTTTCTGTGGCTAACTCAGCCACCCTGCCAAAGTCCCACAGCTACGAGAGCTTTGGAGGCTCTGGTAAAGAAGATCAATTAAAGAGGGATTAGAGTAAAAGTCAAGATTATCTTCTTTCCAAAGAGAGCAAAGGCTCACGCAGGATGCACGAACGGGCTCAGGATGAAGCAAGCCTCCCTTCATAAAATGCCTGGGATGCTTTCCCAGAAAACTGCCGGCGGAAGAGCGCATGGTACTTAAATACTCGGCCCCACAAACTGCCACTTACAAATTCTTCTCCGCTAGATACAATGCTGGAGAACGGAGACTGTTCTGCGCCCACATCTGTCAAATTATGTGAAGCCAAATAAACAACCCACCTCCAATATAAAAGGCACAATTCGATCTTTTCTCTACCTGCTTCCTCAGAAATTCAATCTGAACTTCTTAGGCCAATACTTCGGGGGCCAATTGCCCCCCCCCCCCCCCCCCCCGCCACCACCTTACAACTAAAAATGGGTTTAATACAAGTAGAGACAGAGATTTTGTTAAATGCACTTAACTCCTGGCCAACTCATCGCTTCTCCTCAGTTGACCTTATTCTCACAGCATGGATGGTTTCCAATGGAAATGGAATTGCAATAGACCCTTATATCAAGCTCTCTTTCCCTGGGTTTACACCTCCCAACCTCCTGCTTTCTCAAGAGTGAGGAGGGGCAAGCCCACTCCCCGTAAGCAGCACAGCATGGATAGAGAAGGACAGACTGATTGAAGCAGAGCCCCCATCTCCTTTTAGCCAGACATAAAGTTCATACTTGCCAAGTACCTTTCACAGATAAGAGTCCCTGCTCACAGGAGAGAAAATTTCGCTTTGGCTCATTGGAGTAGTCCTTTTGAGTGCCGTTAGAGGAAAAATGTAAAACAAAAACCCCTCCCTTTTGAATGTTTATGCTCCAGAGATCAGGGACCGATAAAGAGACCATTGAGCATGTTTTTGGTTTTGCCCATTTCACACTGATATTCACAGTGTCCTTAGTTTTTCCAATTGCGCCTTGATAGCAATTCGTCCGGAACGTAACATGGCAAAGCTGTGAGGTGTTTGAAAGATTCATAGAGCACTTAGATATTGATATCTTGGCTGCTGTACAGCTACTAAACGTTATGCTCCTTGAGCAGCAGTAGATAAAATGGCCTTTGTCCTATTTTTAGTTGGCAGCTATGTAATACTGTGATCAATTTCATTTTAAGCAGCTTAACTGAAGCTGACTTCTTATGTGTTTTTCTTATATTGTGTTCCGAATTCTCTCTTTATTTCACGGGGGAACCGATACTCTTATGCAGCCCGATTTTTATCCGTCAAAAACTGCCCATCTTTTCTTTAAGTACTGTAACTGGAACCTTAAGTAACCAGCAGGTAATGAATGCAATAAGCCTGAGCCTTCTCTGTATCTCTTATAATTGGATGTATCAGCTCATCTGGATGGAGCAACCGTGAACTGCTTCCCGATTCCCCTGATTGCAGAGTTTGTGCTGAGCTTCCCGCCCACCTAACGTTTTACCTTCATGCCTTCCAATACCGGGGCCGTATCTTTCAAAACCTCTGACTGGAGGGTTAAATTCACTTTTGCCGGTTCTCGTTCAGCAGTGGCATCTAGAGAGACTTTGTTCAGAGCTGAGGAATCCAGATCTACTATCACCTCCTTCCGGAACACAGGAAACACAACAATTAGACACATTTTAAACATGATGGGATTGCTTAATGGATGCATGGATTTTTAAGGAATGCTTTTGGCTTCCTCTCTTTGGTTCATTGGGAGGATTTATATCCTGCCATTCCTCCAAGAGCTCCGCATGGCATCCATATCGCTGCCTCCTCAAACCTTACGCCTTCCCTACTCACCCTTTCCGCATCGTGAATAGTCTCTTTGGCTTTTTCAGCCGCTTCGGAAAGCTTTTCCAGCTCTTTCTCATGGTGTTCTTTCCTGATGGCTTCCTCTTCTTGAAGAGTTGCTTCCAACCTGGCTTTATTGTCAATCTTTTCTCCTTCCACTTCTGCCGCTTTCACCTGAGCCTCCTTTGCCTTTTATTGGAAAATAAAATAAAATAAAATGTTCACATACAGAGATATGGGACTTTCCTAGAGGATACTAAGACTTGTGTTTGCAGATCAACAAGCCAGTTCCTGCAACCTGTAAGACAGGAAACTTAACCCTATTTTCACCCAGGTAAATAATATCATCTCCAACAGAGACCAGCCAGAAGCTCTGAGAAGCCAACCAACAAGGTGCAAAGAAAATCATCCAGAAGGAAAAAAACCCTGCAACTCTCTATATGGTACAGGTAGTTCTCGACTTACAACCATATTTGAGCCCAACATTGATGTTGGGCTGAGACATAAATTAGAGAGTTAAGTTACATAAGTTACATAACTGAGACACTGCAACCGTCATAAGTGTGAACCAGCTGTCAAGTGTCTGAATTTTGATCACGTGACCATGGGGATACTGCAATGGTCATAACTGTGAAAAACAGTCATAAGTCACTTTTTTCAGTGTCACTGTAACTTTGAACGGTCACTAAATGAACGACCGTACGTCAAGGACAAGCTGTATTGGACTGCAACATGGGCAACCTCCAGTCCAGAGTCAAGCATGCTAAGAGGCCACATAGAAGAGCAGTAAAATCAACATTCAAAGTAGATTAAAAAGTCCATCTACAGGTATTGCCTTTCTCAAATTCCGGCTGCAAATGTTCAAATAACACAAATCACATTACTCCGTTACTTTTAAGATATTAAATTTAAATGCCCTGGAGGCAAGGATGACCAGTTGCAGAGGGAATATAAACGAACAGGTTATTTGGATATTGTGGTGGTTCTCAACCTGTAGCCCACGGAGCCCTGAGGGGGCTGAGATGTTGTCCCAGGGGGCCTGTGAAAGCTTAAAGAAATGCTACGATTTAAATCTTGAGTTGACCCTTGGGGGTCTGTGGTGTTTAGAGGGGGTCCATGGTGAAGAAAAGGTTGAGAACCATAGAGATGTCACACAGAGAAGAGCTTGGACCAATTGTCCAGGTGAGCTGTAATCTCTGAGTGAAGAGACCAATTAATATCCCGGCTTGTCAGCCGTATTTTTAGTTCCCCAAGATCAGCTCTGCTAAACCTCAAGACAGACAGTTCCATCACCGCAAGCTAAGCCTCCTCCCTCTAACCACTCTGTCTTGGTGTCCACGGAAAAGATACCCAAACGGCTCTTGGGGGACACAGATTGTCTTTAACAACTAGACTTCTACCAAACATGAAATAACGTGAAAACGTCTTCCAAAATGACCAAAAGAATTCCAACACAGAAGTCAGATAAAGGTGTGGATGTGGAACACTGAACAACGTATCCCGCAAAGGTGTAAAATTCCTAATGCTACAAATGCGCCAATTGCTTCCAAGACCGCTAATTTGTAGAAAAAAGCTGGCCACGTAAAGCAGAGCATACCACGTTCTCAGGGAGAATTTGCAAAGTCGTTTTCAGCTGGTCAGCTGGAGACAGAGTTTCTGGAAGGTACAGCGCTCTGGATAATATAAGCAGGGAAGTTGGGATTTCTTGATTCAGATGCAAGTCCAACCACTGCAATTAAAAGATAAAATATCAGAAGTTTTTGGTTTGGTGCAGAGACCATACTAAAGCATTTATTCCTTTAAAAGAAGGTCTTTGGGGGGGTGGGGTTGAAATTAGATCTTAACTTGCAATATTGTTTCCAAGTGGGACACACAAAATGGGAGATACAATAATTAAAAACCGAAATAGAGGTACTGTATAATTTGCCTCAGAGCAACATCTCTTCTCAAAGTAAGGTTTTTGGATATCACAAGATCATGGTTGGAAAAGTATTAGTAGTTATAATATACTACATAATGCAAATATTACTGAAAACATATCCACAAGGCCAGAAATTATCAAGCCCAGGGTTGCAAAAACTGGCAATCTAGCTGTTCCACAGACAAAGTTCCAAATTCCAAAAAAAAGTATTAAGTTGCCACGAATACCATCATCCTGAGTATTCCATTGTGTTTTTATAGGTTTCATAAGAGAGTTTGTGAAACGTTTTAGGATGCAATACAAATTCCAAAAATGACTAGCAGAGCTCATTCCTTTGATAAAATCTCCTTCCAGATTTGGTCAAAGGATGTGTGTCAAAATATAGATCGGGAATTGTCAAGCAAAAAGAGACCGAACTATATTCTCTCAGTTATTGCTTAAAAGTTTGGATGTCTGCAGAAGCCAAGCCTCCCACAGCAGAGGCAGAGAGGTTGGGGTGTTCCATCCAATAAGCAATGCGGGGGGGGGGGGGGTGTTTCTGCCATTCTGGATTTAAAGACGTTTGTGCCACCACACACATATGCCTGATTGTGTATACAGACACACCATCTACAATTCAAAATTTCAACCTTGAGTTAGAATTGGACCCTGGCCGTTTTTAGCAGAGCTTTGCTGGTTCTCGAGCCGTTCTCTCCCATGAAGAATGATTCTCAGCGCTTCTGTGCATTAATTGTTCCCATCAGGATCCAGTATGAGTCTTGGCCTTGTGGCAAAAGCCTTCCAATACTCCTAGCGGATGAGATACCTGCTTCAGCTGATCCTTTAACCGCTCCTCCGTGACGCCAAGGGCTCTCATGCCTCTCGCTCGGCAGGCTGCTTGCAACTCTTTTACTGTCAGGCTATCCATGCCCTCCTCAGTTATCAGCTAGACAGGGCGAAAGATGAACATCTACAGCACATAGAAACTCATTCTCCAAATATTCAGAAACAACTGTTATAAATAGCTCTATTCATTTGTAACAATCGCTTGTAACCATTCTCCGCTTGAGCCCTCCTCCCTGCCGGCGTTCCCCACCACATACATCGTGACTCTAAAATTAATTCTCTTTTCCACAACACAGTTTTTTTAAATAAACTGTCAACCAAAAAGATCCCCTTACTTTATCATCTGCTTTGATACTTCTCAGTCTCATTATTAGCTGGAAGCGAAGAAAGTTGTTTGTTCCAATTGACTGAAGTTCTAAAAGTTTGCACAGAGCAACCAGTTGGGGCCTTGTGAGGTTGTCCAAGGTCAGCTCGTCCTCAAACAGTTTAGAGAACCGTAAAATCTCTTCATTGCTCGGCCTCTCACCAGTCTCCCGTATCTGAAATTAGAAATCGTACGCTATGAAGTCTTAAAGACGGCACCCGGAACTCTTTCCTCAGAACGGCAAGGATTTACTCTAAGAAATGTTACCTATTGTATCAGATGTATCTATTATCATCATCCGCTTGGAAGCCGTGTGATAAAATGTAACAACATAATTTAAATTTTCGAGACAAATTAAATACCTTTTGAAAGAAGGTTGAGAAATCCTTTGTAGCATTCCCTTTAGCTGCTTTGTTTTTTAAGGCAATCTCTTCAATAGTATCTTGAAGAAATTTAGCCACCTCAAGTTTTACTCTCAGTTCTTTCTTCAACCTCTCTTCCTAGTAAGGAAAAAAAAAGCATTTTAACAGAAAGCTGCTCCAGACAGACATTAAAAATTAATTTCCCGTTATGTCCGCTTTGTACACTATTAAATATCAGAGGAATACAATATTTAGCAACATTCTTACGTAAACTCTTCTAGCCTAGGAACAGTTATTGGAAACCAAGTCCAGCTAAACGAAATGGGTTTATTCCCAATTAAGCACACAAGCCTGCATCTTTGCATATAATTATCTAAATGAAGAGCCACTCTTCAACGGCTTCATCAAGGTATTTTCCGGGCCCTCTCGCTAAAAATGAGTTCTTTTGCATTTGGATTTAAAGCCCTTCGCATGCAAATTTCCTGAAGTCAACTTCCCTAGGTCTAAGCTGAAGTGAAAGACATGTACTTTTAACAAAAGAGTTTAATATTAGAGAGAGGGGTCTGCAGACAGCACGGTCGACCTAGTAGAGGGGCTTTGAAACACTTAGGGCCACCTGCTCAGGTGTACAGGTCAACGGGTATTTTAACCAGGGGTGCTACCACTCTCTAAAGACTTTTCTACATTTCTACAAATACTTCTTGATATAACGGTTACCTTCTTAGAGTTTGTCTCAAATGTCGAAGGAAGCATATTGGGGAACAACTTCAAAGCTACGGGAAGCAAGAATTCCATGAAGGGAACTACGATGAAGACGAGGAAAGGGACCAAGCGAAAGAGGTCGGCGCAGATCCGAAGGAACTGCAAAGGGAAAAAAACAAGCTTCGGTTTATCGCGAAGAGGAAAGTGAAGACAGTCATTATCATGCGGCTAATTGACAAAATCTTTTTGGGAGCTTTAACTATTAAAAAAACCTGATCAATTTTATCAAGCTTATTTCTTTTCAAACCAAGCCTATCTGATCTACCTTGCGCTTTATATATACTGAATAAAAATGTTCTGCAACTCTTGTGAATATAGACAAACACACACACATTTTTTCTTTGTTAATTATTTCTTCGCATCTTTAATTTCTTTACTTCCGATATTTCATTTATTTGTTACCAGAACTGAACGTCTGTGAGCATTAAAACATCTGCAATGGCTTGGTGATGTTCAGTTCGTCTTTGGTGTCCATCCCAAGGACAGAGCTGTGGGCAGCGTTACCTGTCTGCGCTCCCGGCGGGTCATGGAGCTGCCGTGAAGGATCTGCCAGAGCATTCTGGCGGCAATTATGGAATCGATCCACAACAACCGGAAGCCGTGGTAGTAATGCTTCACCTCATCGACAATCTTCTGTCCAATGGACTTTTTAACGATGGTTTCTTCCACTGCTGGACTATAAACGGGGCCCCCTTCTTCCAACTTCTTGTTTTTGTCTTTCAGGGACTTGAGCGATTTTTCTATTACAGAGTCATCGTTTCTGGATGCTGAAGAATGCCAGTTCCTCACTGTAACACAACAAGGCCCTGAAACTCCTCTGTTGAAAGAGGGCCACAGGGAGTCAAACGCTCTCAGGGCCGCCCCCTGCCTTTTTTCTGATCCTTTTGTCCAAGTGTAGCTGTCTTTTGTACAATAAACGTAAGGTGAGATATTAGTGCAATATTTAAAACGGGCAGGCCTGTAAGAGAGAAAAAACAGGCTTTAATATCAATAGCGCACATTATACTTTTCATCCCACTTATTTCTAGTGACCATAAATTAAGTGGGCCCACCAAAACCTAACTATATGTTTGAGAAGCTTCCGTTTGTTCTCCACAAACTAAAATGTCTTTCTTCACTAGGAGCTTCTCATCCTGGGAAAATAGAACAACATTCTGATCAGCAAGCTAGTTAAATGTGGGCTCCAAAATAAGTGGATACATAGTTGACCCCAAAATCTTTGTCAAAGAGTGCTGGTCAGTGGCCCCTCATCAAATTTGAAGGGAGGATATCACAAGTTTCAGTCCTGACAGAAGTACTATTCAACACAGATATTAATGATTTGGGTGGAGAGGTGAACGAAATGTTCAGGCAGAAGCTGTAGAGTTAACTGTTGAGGGTGCCTCAGTTTACATTTTTACCCTGCAATCTATTGACTGGACTTGGCAGCCTCCGTCCAACTCTATGATTCATTCACACAAAGCATGCATATAATTAGATGTTCCTAAGCATACACACCACTGCTACACAACTGAGTCTGTGGAAACACAAAGTGCTATGACAAAGGAAAAAAATAAAGAACCAAAAGGGAAAATGTTTAAGTGCTAGAAATCCTGAGTTTACTGCTTCAACATTCAAGCAGCAAAGGAAGAGGCTACACCAAAACCCTGAATACAAAGGGTTTGATGAGAAAGTCTCACAGAAACTAAAAAGTAGCAGGTTACTTGCCTCAGCAAATGGCACCTTAGCTGCTTTGTCTGGGTTCAAGAACAAAGGGAGGCAAACACGTCCAAAATACCTTCCTCCTCAACAACCCTGTGAGGTGGGTTGAGTTGAGAGAGGAACTGGCCCAATCACCCAAGCTGGCTATCATGCCTAAGGCGGGATTTGAACTCACAGTCTCACACTTTCTAGCCACTAAATCAAACTGGATCTAGTTAGGCTACTTAACTAGAGTTACTTAAATTATATTTAAGACAGGACACCCACAAGGAATCCCCTACTTATAAGGCTAGTCTGGCAGATCAAAACTCCTCTCCACAGTTGGAAAAGGAACTTCAGCTTCGTGTAATTGTCAGGAATTCGGAGTAACTTGAGCCCAGGGCTGTAGGAGCAGGATCCCTCAGGAACAAAGACCGACTCACTTAACCCGACTCTCTCTTTGAAAGGAGACGTCCTAGTCAGGGATGGTCACAATGACAGCCCCTTGTCTCGCTGAAATGGTGGGCTGGGGTGAAGGAAGCTCCTTGACAGAAGCAGAGATGGCTTGGGAGTAACCAGGATAATCCCACTAGTCAACTAGTGTTGACTGGGCTTCTCTGCTCAGGGGGCTGCCAAAAAGGGGAGAGAAGGGGGGGGACCCCAATTTCTGAGCAGCCACAGAGAAAACATTTTCCATCTAGAAAAGAAGAGCGTCTGGAGTCATGCAGGCGATGGAAGAAACAGCAGAAACACCGAAGGATCCTGGGCAGCCTAGAGTCCACCCCGAGTCAAGTGAGCAAAGCGAGTCCAGGGGTTAAGCGGAGCCATGCCACCTTAGCACTGCTGCTGTTGCTGAGCGGGCGAGAGAGCTGCCATCCTCTCACTGGTTTTTCATTGCATGACTCAATTCTTTCCTGGCATTTTCTCTCATCTCTTGGAAGAACATTTCTGGGATTTCCCACTAATCTATAATTGCCTCTTATGAGGCTACAGGGAAAAAATAATAATTTTAGGGCTGGGCTTGGGGTTATTTTTATTTTTTAACTAGAACGTTGTGCCCATGGCTTTTGTGGGCAGGCATGGTTGCTGCTCTGCTGGTGGGAATCAGCGGGAGAGAGAGAAAATAGGGAGGAGGAAATCAGGAGTAGGGAATCCTCAACTTACAACAGTTCGTTTAGTGACCGTTCAAAGTTACAACATTGAAAAATGGGACTTATGACTGTTTTTCAGTTACGACCTTTGCAACATCCTCATGGTCAGGTGATCAACATTCAGCCGCTTGGCAACTAGTTCATATTTATGGCGGTTGCAGTATCCTTAACAACCATGCTACTAACATAACTGCAGTGATTCAGTGGCACGAAAGGTTGTAAAATGTAAATTCTTTCTGTAAATTCCCTTCCCTATAATTCTATAATCTTCCAAACAAGTGATAATTATTTCCATCCTTTCTATCCTCAGAGGGAAAATCAGCTTGTACCTCTTAGATACTACTAGAGAAAGCACCAATAATCCTTTAGGCCACCAATAACTGCAGCCATGTGGCTAAGATGAAAGTCTGAAATTGTAAACATACAGAGGACCACACTTTCATTTTCTGTGTATCTGATGGCAAAATTGCTTTGCCGTTTCTTTTCTGGATTGGATTTTTGGAAGCACATTTCAAAATTATTCTGCTTCTTGCTTTGCACTACTTGTTAAAAAATACTGAAAATTTAAAGAAATACTTAACATTCAAAATACTTATATTGTTCAAATTTAAGCCTGTCCGTGCTACACCAAAATAGACTAACAACTTTAAGGCAGGCATCTTATTTACCCAAAATATGTCCACACACCATAGGAAAAGATAAGCAAAATCGTGTGCAATGCCCAGCTTCTCTCCTTATCAACCTAAGGTGAAATCCAGCTGAGACCAATCCTGCAGACTTCCTCCCTCTGGAATAAATGTGGACACATCTCACACATCATCTATGTGAACCTATGAACATATGCATCTCCAAACAAACTTGCCAGAAGTTATATTCCATCAGTCAAAACAAAATCCTTTCATTAAGAACTACTGACTAAGCTGTACTACCTATAAAATAAGGTAACTCTTCCATCTTAATAACAAATAATGTCAACATAGGCACACCCCATTCAATATCCAACACAAACCATAAAATAAAAATAATGGGAGAGGAATGAGATAGGAAGAGGGAAGACTCCACTGAAAAGGGAGGAAACAAAACCGGATGAATATGGGAAGTTGTAACTGAAGAGAAAGGGAGAAGAAATTAAAGAGAAAGGCCTATTTTGGTACTGTAAAAAGGTAAAAGGACCACACAAGCATCATCTCCTAATCAAAGGCTAAACTTTAAGCCACGCCTCAAAGAATGTTTCAGCCTTTTGTAATTATTTATTACGAACATGAATATAAACCAACTATT
The DNA here is from genome assembly GCA_012654045.1 of Ptyas mucosa. NCBI lineage: Eukaryota > Metazoa > Chordata > Lepidosauria > Squamata > Colubridae > Ptyas > Ptyas mucosa. The sequence continues at coordinate 5,186,808 of WNWU01013721.1, forward strand.
TATAAGACCGTCCATTCCGTAAACTGTCAAAATAAGCAAGTTACTCGTAATAGTGTTACAAAGATTCATACTTACATGTCTTTTATTAGCCTCCTGGAGGAACAGTTAAGACAAGCAAGGTTCTCCAAATGACCTACAAGTAGGAAAAAAGCAGTCTGGGTAGGCAAGCAGGCCAGAAATAGATAAGAACATTACACTTGTACCAGTCTGATATCAAAATAACTTTCTCCACACACTATTCAATACTTCAGGAAGAAATAATGCCATAGTTAAGATCAACTATAAGAGCCTGCAATGGATTTTGTTAGAGCTCACACAGCAAGAGATTACAGGCAGTCCTCGACTTACAACCACAATTGAGCCCAAATTTTTTGTCGCTAAGCGAGACATTTGTTAACTGAATTTTGCCCCATTTTACAACTTTTCGTTACACAGTTAAGTAAATCATTGCAGTTGTTAAGTTGGCAACAGGGTCGTTCAGTGAATCTGACTTCCACATTGCCAAGCGTCTGAATTTTGATCCTGTGATCCTGGGGATGCTGCAATGGTCTTAAGTGTGAAAAATGGTCATAAGTCAACTTTGTTGAGTGCCGTTGTAACTTCGAACAGTCATTAAAGTGATTAAATGAACTGCTACAAGTCAAGGACTACCTGTACTTAAACTATAAAAATTCAGAGCTGAGCCTGATGAATTCTTTTTTTTTTTACATCAGATTAACAGAGTTGGAAGGGACCTTGTAGGTCATCTAGTCCAACCCCCAGGGCCCAAGCAGGAGACCCTTCCTACACCCTTTCTGACAGATGCCAGCCCAGCCTCTTCTTGAAAGCCTCCAGTGATGAAGCTCCCACAACTTCTGAAATTCTTTTCTGTGCATAAGGACAACGGGTGTCTGAATCCGTTTCCCCCAAAGGCAGACTGTGCAGAAATTAGTGCAGTCTTTACGGGCACCGTATAAACTGCAGGTGCCCCAAAGGTGTCTCTCAAAGGGCTAGAAAACCTTTTTCCCTGAAAAAAAGAGCTTGAAGGAACCATGAAGAATTGGTCCTTGCCAGGCCCTGGCATTAAAACCAGAAGCCCTGAGAGGAACGAACTCTGATGGGGAAAGGAGAAACCAGGGCGATAATATCTGCACGGTTACTTCTCCCGCCAGGCAAAGAAGCTGCTGATTCACCTTAGGAGACGCTATTTTAGCTTTTCCCCTCTGTGTTTATAATTCCTGTGCAACTAGGCACTGACTCTTATACTTTCGTTTTTCTGGAATATTCAGCATGTACAGGTAGCCCTCGACTTACAACGGTTCATTTAGGGACCATTCGAAGTTACAATGGCACCGGAAAAAATTGACTTTGGACTGTTTTTCACGCTTATGACCGTTGCGGCGGCATCCCCCTGGGTCACCTGATCAAAATTCAGCCTTTTGGCAACTGCCTCATACTTAGGACCGTCTCAGCCGGGGTCACAGGATCCCCTTTGGTGACCTTCTGACAAGCAAAGTCAATGGGGCAGCCGGATTCACTTCACAACTGTTAATAAAGTGGGGCCAAACTCACTCAAGTGTCTGGTCCCAATTGCCATGCCGTGGCCGTAAGTCGAGGACCGCCTGTCTTTGCGCCCGGCCTTTTGAGGGGCTGGGGGCCGCGGGGGGGGGGCTTCTTCCAAGGGGGGCGACCACAACCCCGCCTGCTCTGGCCCCGTGGTGGCGGGAGAGGAGGAGGAGGAGGAGGACGTGTGTATCGGCACACAGGGCCCCGGATCCCCCGGCCGGCCTGGCTAAGCCTCTCAGGGAGGCATCCGGGGCCTTCCCGGGCAGGCCGGGATTACCTGAGGAGACCCGGGGACATCCCATAATAGCGTCCCGGGAAGGGAAGGGCTCCCAGGGCCTCCGGAAAAGCCGCTTCTCCTCTCACGGACGAGGCCGTCAGCCGCCCCCCCCCCCCCCCCCCCCCCCCCTCCCCCTCCCCCTCCCCCCCACACACACACACACATTCCCCCCCTCCCCCCCCAGAGGCTTCTTCCCCCGTTGGAGCTCTGCCTGCGGGGATCCACCCAGGGGTTCGGCCGCCCTTCCTGCCCTCCCCCTCCTCCTCCCCCCCCGGCCCTTCCTTCTCACCTGCCGCGGCGGCCTCTCCGCAGCCCGTCCGGGGCAGCCCCGGCGCCCTCCGCGCGCATCGCCTCAGCAGCACGAACGCCGCCATGCCTGGGCCTGCCAGCCGGTCTGCGCCTGGGCGGGGGCGGAAGTGGCCGCGGGGCACGCCGGGAGGTGGAGTCTTCCGGGGAGGAGGAGAGGGGAGGGGGAGGGAGGAGGACCACGTGCTGCGGCCGCCTCGGAGAGCGGAAAACTGCGAAGGGAAGGGCGCTGCTTCCGGGCAACGCGGGACGCCTCTGGCTGCAAAGAAGGGACCTCGGAGGTCTTCTAGTCCAGCCCCGATACTGTTTCAGACCACGGCGGCCCGGTCTCTTCTGAGGGCTTGGATGCGGACTCTTCCGTATGAGCGCCTGCAGAGCCCCCCTGGGAAGCTGTGCTTTGCTCCCTAGAGGAATGGCTGCATAAACATAAGCAGAACAAGACTTGGAAGGGACCTCGGAGGGCCTCTAGCCCAACCCTCTGCTCAAGCAGGATCCCCCATACAGTTTGAGACAAGCGGCTGCCCGGTCTCTTCTTAACAACCTCCAGGGATGGAGCCCCCGCAGCTGCTGGAGGCAAGCCAGAAGTTCCACCGAGCGATTGTTCTCACTTGCCAGGGAATTCCTCCTTGCTTCCAGGCTGCTTCTCCTGCCTTCAGGGGCTTTGGAGAATAGGCTGACCTCCCCACCCCCACCCTCTGCTTTGTGGCAGCACCTCCAATATTGCAAAACTGCTAATCGTAACCCGCCCCCCCGCCTCCTTCTTTTCCCTAGCCAGTTTTTTCCTAGCCTTAGCCAGTTCCTTGCAACCGTTCTTCATGTGTTTTAGTCTCCAGGCCTTTAATCCTTTTAGTTGCTCTTCTTTGCATTTTTTTTTCCCCAAAGTCTCCACATCGTTTTATATTGTGGTGATCAGAACTGGAGGTCGGCTTCCCAGCATGGTCTTATCAAAGGAATATAAAACACTGCTAATAATTCAGGTGCCCTTGACTCTCTCCCTCTCTTAATGCAGCCTAGGATTTGCATCGGTTTGTTTGGCTGCTGCCCTGGGAATAGAAAGGCAGCCTTCGGCTTACGTGTGACAGGCCTACAACCATTCGCTCAGTGACCGGGCAAAGTCACCACAGCATTGAAAAAAGAGACAACTAGTCTTCATACTTATGGCCATTGCAGCCTCCCCGTAGTCACGCGACCAAATTCACGTGCTTGGCAACTGACTCATGTTTATGACTGTTGCAGTGTCCCAGGGTCACATGATCCCCTTTTGTGACTTTCTGAGAAGCAAAGTCAATGGGAAGCCAGATTCCCTGAACTGGAATGATTCGGTTAACTGGCAAGAAAGGTCACAACATGGAGCAAAACTCACTTAATAACTTTCTTGCTTAGCAATGGAAATTTGGGGGGGAGGGGGCAATTGTGGTTGTAAGTTGAGGATTAGCTGTGTATCAAGTCCCTGAAGCACCTGTTTCCCAGCCACTCTTCCCAAAGGTAGAAAATTCCTTTTTTTTTCTTTTGCGTTTTTATCTACCCAGAGAGACCCTGGAAACTCAAAAGCTTTGCAAGTAATTTAGATGGCCCAGAAAAACTGTAGCCGTTTAACAGAAACAAAGCAGGCCACGTATACTGTAGGAAGAGATCCTGACTTGATTTCTCTGGTTTATGATGATGAATTTGTAACTTCCACCGTGGGAGAAAGGAAAAGGTTAAGGCATTCATTGTTCCAAGTCAGTACAGGAAAAGAGGCCTCCCTGGGCATTGATTAAGTCTCTGGTTTTTAAGCCATGATTTGTTATCTGTTGAGTGAGCTATAACTGGCTTCAGAAATCATTGTAACAAACCAATCAGCGGTGAAATCTGCCCGGATCTATCCGGCTCGCGCAAACCGGTAGGGCCGGCTGTAGGAGGCCCCGCCCACCCACCAGGACGTCATTATGTCCCATTTTTGACCCTCTGTGCATGCGCAGAAGAAGCACAAGCGTTCACATTTCCGAACCGGTAGCGAAGGTCAGTGCATTTCATCACTGAAACCAATGATTGGGCTTTTAAGTAGCACACAAACCAAACATGCTAATCAAAGCACATGCTGATCCAAAAGTGAATTATTTATTTACTTTATTTGTCATGGAAACAAAAGTTTGGAGGCTTAAAATAAAATTACAGTGAAGGGCTGCATTATGAAAGTTGAAAGCGGAAATAAAGAAACTGATATGGAGAAGCAAAAAATTGGGAAATCCAGGACGAAGGATATAACCCTCATTTTGCACTAACACCACTCTTCCCTTCCGTGATACTTTACTTTTATGCATTTTTATTAAACCAATTTCTTTGAGGGAGATTATTTTTTATCTATTTATTTATAATTTTTATTGGCTGTCCATCTTATCCAAGGGAAAGTCTGGGAAGCTTACAGTTATAAAATGTCCATACATATATATACCGTAATTAAAACAAATAATTAAAAAACTTTAAAACCTAAGGACACATGGGGAGAGCAGCTGTGCCCCTCCCCCCAAGAGAGAAGAAGCAGACACAAAAGCAAACTACAAAGACAAATGAAGTTGCCCACTGCAGCATGGAAAAGACCCCCCCCCCCCATGAAGCCCCAACAGTTAATTCTCCAAGCAGGCTTTGCAGCCAGATTAAGTGGAGGTATAAAATGTAATTTAAAAATCTTTTTTAAGATTTTAGATTTTTAAATTGTCCAAATTGGGTTTTAGTTATAAGGTTTTTAAATTTACGGCCAAAATTTATAACTCTCTTAAATTTTAAATTTTGTATTGACTTTTTTATTTCTGGCTGTACACCGCCCTGAGTCCAGCAGAAGGGCGGTTTATAAATTGAATAAAATAAAATAAATAATAAATAAATAAATAATACGGGTTAGTCTTTGACTCACGGTTGTAACAGCACTGAAAAGTGTCTTACAACCATTTTTTGCACTTGGGACCTTTGCCGCATCTCCAGAGTCACACGATTTACATTTGGATGCTTGACAACCGACACACATTTATGAAGGTTGCATGTCGAGGGTCATCAACCTTCTGCCAAGCGAAATCAATGGGGAAGCCAGATTCACCTCACAATTGGGTTTAACGACAGCAGCAATTCAAATACCAATGTGGCAAGACAAGTCGTAAAATGGGACAATACTCACTTAACACATCTCTCACTCAGCAACATAAATTTTGGGCTCAATTGTGGCCCTAAGTCGAGGCCTAACCCTAACCTTACAAAACTCTCTTTTCTGTTCATGGCTACTAGTCTGAATGGCTGCCCCTAATCTTCATGCCTTGATCCCCGACCTAGCCGAGCCCCAAGACCCCAGCCGGGATCTTTGTTCTCTGGTCTTCCTCTTCTGGAATTTTATCCGCCACTCCGGCAGTTTTCCTGTTGATGTCTCAGCCCTCTTTCTTTCTGGCTGTCCCAAACCCCTTTGAAATCAGATCCCAAGTAACATCATTTTCCCTAGTTCTGTTTTAGGACAACCAGCCCACCCCGGATTGTGTCTTTTCAATCACAAGGTAGGATTGCCCAGGATGGGCTTCCCTGCAAAGGGCTGGGAGCTTGGTCCGGGTCCCCCACTCCAAATCCTCCCAGCTGAGCCCCCAACCGCCTGCGCTTCTCCCTTGGGCAGCTGTTGCGGAGCTGACCAGCGCCACTTCTGGGGGCCAGGCAGGCCCAGCCAGATGGGGGAGGGGGGCTCCCATACCCAGGACCCCTCCGTGCTGGGCCCTCTCTGCCCCCAGGCAGAAGGCCCTGCAGCTGGGGAGGGGGAGGGGGGCCTCGGGGGCCCTTTGTGTTGCAAAAGGCGGCCCTTTGTGCCCAGAGGCTCGGCCGGAAGGGAAGGGGCTGCCCTGGTGGGCGGAGATGCCCATCCGGGCGCTCGGGGGCGCCAGGCTGCTGCGGGGGCGCCGCGGGGCAAAAGCTCTGCGGGTCGGGGCGCCATCGCTGGCGCTGCAGGCGGGACCCCCAGACGGGCAGGCTCTCCCTGCAGGAGGCGCGTCTTGGGGCTCCCCTTCCAGGCGGCGGCGGAGCGGAGCGGCGGCCCTGCCTGCACCCGGGGACGGCGCTGCCGGTGGCGGGGGTGAGGCTGGGGGTGAGGGGCGGGGGGGATGTGGGGCGGGGGGGTCGCGGCTCCGTCCTCGGCGGCGGCGGCGGCGGCGGGTTTGAATGGGGCGCGGCGGGTCCGGCGGCGCGAAGGCGGCGTGGCAGCCAATCAACGCGGGGCATTTTTCGCGCTGGTTTCGGCGGGCGAGGAGGCGGCGGAGGAGGCGGGTCCGCGGGGCGGTTGGGCGGCCGGCCGGGGCGGCGGCGGGAGAGGCAGCCCGAGCAGCGGCACCCCCAGCCCGGCCCAGCGCCAGGCGGCCCCCAACCAACCAACCACCCAGCCACCCGGGCAGGCAGGCAGGCAGGCAGGCAGGCAGGTGAGTGGAGGCGCCCGGGGCCCCCAAACCCCCCCTCCCCTCTCCCTCCCTCCTTCCGCGACCCCCGCCCTCCCCCCTCCCTCCCTCTGCCAGGCTCTCCATCCCTGCCAGCCTCGGCGGCGGCGGCGGCGGCAGCGGCAGCACTGGACGGGCGGGCGGGCGCGGAGCCTCCGGGGGCGGCGGGGAAGCCATGATGGCTCCGTTCTGTGGAGGGATGGAGGGCTGGGGGGGGGGGGGGGGGGGGG
>WNWU01013721.1:5193701-5245227 GCA_012654045.1 Ptyas mucosa
GGGGGGGGGGGGCGAGGCAGCCACGTGCGGCGGCGGCGGCTCTTTCTTCTGCCGGGGCCGGGAGGGAGGCAGCCACGCGGGGAAGGGGCGCAGGCGATGCGCGGCAGGCCCGGTTCGGCGTGTCTTCCCGGGGAAGCGGCCTCCCTGCTTCCCGGGGCGGCCGCCTCGGCATCTCCGGCTCCGGGCGGGCGGGCGGGGGTTCGTGGCTGTGGGCGGAGGAGCTGCGTGCGGGGCGCCCTTCCCACCCATCCCCGCGTGGCTCTCCCGGCCCTTCCCTCCCCCGGGGCCGTCCGCTCGCCCGGCAGGTCCTCCTTCGCGGGGCGCCCGTGGCGGTTCGCGGCGTCCCTGCAGCGCAGCGCGGGCGGAGCGGGTGGGGGCGAAGCGGCCCGAGAGTTGCGCCCCTTTGTATGCGGGGCTGGGGCTGAGCGCTGCGGCTGCCGGGGCGGCCGTGGGCACCGGAGCCTGCAGGCGCCGCCGGGACGAGAGCCGGAGCCGGGCTGGCATCCCTGGGCCGCTGAAGGGAAGGGAAGCCGCCTGTCGTGCCGGCGGGGAAGGGGCGGCGGGCGGAGCCCCCGGGGCGTCTGCGCTTCAAGGCAGCTCCAGGGGATCGGCCACCCAGGCGGAGCCGGCGTCCCCTGGAGGCCCGTGTGGGGCTGGGCGAGGGGAAGGGGCGCCGCTGCTGCCCGTCCAAAGGGGCGCTGGGAGCGGCCGGCAGCATCCCACCGTGGCCGAGGCCGAGGCGGCTTTGTTGCAGGAGCGACGTGCGGCAGAGACGGAGCCCTTCTCCCCAAAACTCCCAGCCTTTCCCAGAACGCCTTCCCACCGCTCTTCCCTTGGCGTGGACGTGACGGGAGGCCTCGGCTTCTCTCCTGCCTTGCCGGCCTTCGGATCCCATTCCCGGGAGAGGCGAGGAGGAAGAGCTGCAGTCCGGTTTTGCCCGGTGCTGGAAGGATGCCTGGACCCAGCCCCTCCCCCCTGTGCCCTTTGTGAGCCCCCCTTTAGTGGCTTAACAGGTGTGACCCCTGAGCCCATGCGGCTGCTCCGGCCTTTGTTGCTTGATGGATGCGCCTCCAACCTGTGCTCAATGGCTTTGAGGGCCCATAAAAGTTTCAGAAATACCTCACAGGCATCTTTTTGTTCTCTCAAAGTGAGGGTCGCCCAGCATCCAACAAAACACAGAGAGATGAGTTTCTCTCATCCAGTTGGCCGCGGAAGGAGGCTGACAAAGAGCCGGCGGCGGCTTTATCCCCGGGACTCGATTTCTTGGTCCGATTTTGGCCGTTAACTGACTTAAAATTTTAACTGGATGAATTTTTGTTCCGCCTATCGAAATTGGATTTCTCGCACCGCTTTCGATAAACATTAAATCTGTGCTCATTTTTAAAAAACCATTTGGAATTAATCTGGGCCTGTCAGTAAAATAGGGCGACTTATTTATCTTTATTGATTAAATTCCTACGCCACCCTTCCCCCCCCTCCCCCCCCCAGTAAGGCGAGTTTTTCTGCAGGGATTGTTTGTTTGTTTGTCAAATCAAGACTCTGTTGCTTTAAGAGTTCACTTTGGTGACTGGATCCCTTGAGCGGCAGCATTTTTGTAGGTTTTTGAAAATTCCTGAAAAAATATACGTTACTTTAATTAGTGGTTTGGTCTCGCACAAGACACAAGGTTCAATTCACATCTTATGAATCATTTCAGCACATACGGTTCTCCATGTATTCATCCAAATTTTAAAAATGGTGCAGGACAGCATAAGGCCCATCGCAAAATTGTGTGGTGCCGTATTTGATGGCACTTCAGTTTCACGGGGATTGCTGATTGTGTGGATTGTAAACTGACTATATCGTCCTTTAAATTATCCTGTCATCTAACCAACAATCTGCTAAGGAATCAAGAAATAAAATAAGGTTGGCCTCAAAAGATTTGTTTCTGACTAACCCTTCCTGATTACTAACAATTACAGCGTGATTTTCAAGCTGTTACAGATTAATTTCTTTTATGATCTGCAGATCGTCAAGTTTCTTTAATATTCTAGCCAGTGTTCCTCAACTTTGGAGACTTTAAGACGGGTGGACTTCAATTCCCAGAATTCCCCAGCCAGCTAGCTAGGGAATTCTGGGAGTTGAAGTCCACCCATCTTAAAGTCACCAAGGTTTATAACTTATCTGGTCCTAGAGGTTTAGAAAGTAAACGGGTATTTCCTGATTGTTTTTTCCTAAACGAGATCGAGTCTTTTCTCATAATTCTTCTTCCATTTATACAACCCTTTCGCGAACATTCCTGCTGCTCCCATTTCCCCATCTTAGGTGTCCCTAAACATAAGTCTGTTTGGCTTGTTGTATATCCCTCTGCTCTCTGAAGGAGAAAGTTTTGAGCGAGATAAATTGGGAATTTCCTGAGCGGAATTTGTCCGGCAGAACGGGTGTCCCTGAGGATGTCAAGATAATTCATATCTTCCAAAGGTGCTTCTTGCAAAGATGGATACATGGGCGATAGACACCAACAATTCTATAGGTCGCCCTCCCCTCAACAACCATTCGTTTAGTGACTGTTTGAAGTTAACAATGGCACTAAAAATGTGGCTTATGACTGTTTTTCACACTTACGATCGTTGCAAGCATCCCCATGGTCAAAATTCAGATGCTCGGTCACTGGCTCGTATTTATGACGGCCACAGCGTCCCAGGGTCACGTGATCCCCTTTTCTGATAAACAAGGTCAATGGGGAAGCCAGTGTCACTCGCTTAACTGCAATGATTCATTTAACAACTGTGAGAAGACAGGTCGTAAAAGGGGAGAAACTCAATCATCTCGCTTAGCAACAGAAATTTTGGATTCAATTGTGGTTGTAAGCTGAGGACTACCTGTATTCCTTTTTATGTATTCCTCCGCTTATTTCAACCCCGTGGACTTAATCTGGTTTTATTCCCTTGCTGAAGGTATGGATTTTTAAAAATATAGGCAGTTCTCGTGACCATAATGGAGCCTGCCAATTAGGGTTATAAGTTGTGAAATGGGTTTAGCCACATGACTAAACCTGATTTTACAACTTTTTGTGTGTGCGGAGGTTGCTAAAGGAACATCGTGGTTGTTAAGTGAATTCGTTTTCCGCTGTGCTACAGTGCCACTGAAAATTGGAAGCATCTGTTAGTTTTCAGTAAAGCATGGTCACGTGACTAAAAATGGTGGTAAATGCGGCCATGTTGCTAAGCGCCAGAAATACAGTCACGTGACTTCAAGACGGCCAACCATCAGACCTGCTGATCTCAGTATTAAGTCTCCTTTTTTCAGGTAATTCATAAATCTGGACAGTTTGCTGAGCGACCGGTCGTAAGATGAGGACTGCAACTTCTCCCTTTTTCGTCTTTCAGTTCCTTTTCCTCCTTCCATTTCTTGCATCTAATCATGGGAACCGTCCCGTCAAATGTTTTCATTCATTCATTAAACCATGCTCTCTGGGGCTAGCAATCCCAAGTCTATCTTGCTGATTACTTCTGCTTCCCACATTTTTATTTATTCCCCATAGTTTGCACAGAGGAAGGAAATGGATGTGCTAGCCCCTTCCTCAATAGCCTTTCAGGGTCTTGGTCCCTGAATAAAAAAGGATTCGTAGAGACTGAATTTAAAAGCCCTCCTGATCCAGGGGGCCCATTGGGGGGGGGGGGTGCTAGATCTTGTGGCGTCTCGTGAGTTCTGCCCCTTCATGTGCAGAACTTGAATCAAGCGACAAGTTCTTCCTGTTGTTTACAGTACACAGTCTAATGTACCAATAAAGGAGGATATTTGCAGCTCGGGGTTGAAGTGCGCAATCCTCGGTGCTTCTGAGCTCAGTGGTTTCCTGCCAGACATTTCATGACCCAGCTAGATAACATCATCAGTGCTAGTAAGGAGTCCTGGCTAGAACTGACAATGTTACCTAGTTTAGGTGAGATGTTTGCAAGAAAACAACCAAGTTCAGAGAGCACCAGGGACCTCTCATTGTCCCTGGTGTCTCAGGTAGTCCTCGATTTACCACAGTTCTCTTAGTGACCATTTGAAGTTGCAACAGCACTGAAAGAAGTGACTTATGACCGTTTTTCACACAACCATTGCTGCATGTGATTAAAATTCAGACGCTTGGCAACTGACTCATATTTACGACAGGGTCACGTGATGTGATTACCTTTTGTGACTTTCTGACAAGCAAAGTCAGTGGGGAAAATAAATTCATTCAACTGCAATTTAACAACTGCGGAGATTCACTTAACAAAGGGGACAAGAAAAGTCGTAAAATGGGGCAAAACTCACTTAACACATTTTCTCACTTAGCAACACAAATTTTGGGCTTGGTTGTGATCGTACGTTAAGGACAGCTTAGCTACTTAGTTCTCTTCCGTGGACAGGTTGGCTGATGGCTCCAGGCTTTTTTCCCCTCTAGAACTCCAGAGCCCATGGTGTTTCACATTTTTTATCTTTTTTTAAAAAAGGCCATTTTGTGCCTATCGGAATTAGCAGGAGAGAAAATTTATTGGCAGGGGCTCAGTAAGTACTGGAAATTGTTTTGTCACATCCTTAATATTTGCTCCTGGCAAAGAGCGTGTTTCGCATACCGATGAATGTAGTTGGCACAGATTTGTTTCGGTTGCTCACAGTTGTGAGTCACCAACTACCACAAACCTTCAGTTGACTTGATGCAATTACAACTTTTCTGCCTGTCAGGGATCCGTCACCCTGTCTCCTGTTCATAATCATATTTGATATTTTTATCTCTTTTCTTTATGGAGAGGCCAGACTTGATTGCCTTCGTTGCATAGTATCGGTTCCTTAGGCCTTGCGGTGGTGGGCACGTTTTCTGCCTTGTTGCACACCTGCTCACATCACAGTAAAATTAGGCTGGGCTGGAAAGCTTTTAAAAATCTTCATTTGAGGCAATGCATTGTAAAAGGAAGATCAGTTCGAATCTCACCAGGCTCAAGGTTGACTCAGTCTTCTGTCCCTCCCAGGTGGGTCAAATGAGGACCCAGATTGTTGGGGGCAAGAGGCTGACTCTGTAAATCGCTTAGAGAGGGCTGGAAAGCACTGTGAAGCGGTATAGAAGTCTTAAGTGCTGTTGCTATGCTATTTTTATCTAAGGTCTTTTTTCCAAATATTCCCTCTTAGAATTGAAATAATCAGACTCCTGATTTATTTTATTGGGGAGTTTTTTTGCCACCATAGACCTGAGTTCCTAACTGGCAACTTTCAGACTTGTGGACTTCAACTCCCAGAATTCCTCAGCCATCCATGCATCTAAAAGTCTCAAAATAACACAAACAAAAAATAACTAAAATAGTTAAAACGCAAAATAAGAAACCTTAAGATTAAGAAAGGTGTCTTTTTTTCTGTCCTTTTGTGACCTCCTGATGGGAGAATTGATGGCCAAAGAACACTTGCAATGCTCTTCCACAATACAGAAGATACGCTGAGTCCTAGAAAGAGGGCAGAAAAGAGTAATAAAGAGTTTGGGGGCTAAATCAGCAATGAATGGTAAAGCCCCAGAGGGCGGGACAGGAAGTGATGGAGGGACAGAGACCAACAACCATTTGATTGGGATGGTAGATGGTCTTCTGTCTTGAGGGAGTGGACCAGAAGACCTCTAAGGTCCTCCCCAACCCTATGATTCCATGATACGTAAGCTTTGTTAGTTCAAGGTATAAAATTTCTGAGAAAGGGAAGAAAAATACACATGCAGTAATTTTTACCATCCCCCTCCTTTTTTTTTTTTGTTTAGATAGAAAGCTATTTTTGTTGAATAGAATTCATTATGGCTAGTCCTTAACTTAGTGCCACAATGGGAAGACCTGTTTAGAATGAGTTTGAATTTCCATGGCCAGATGGAAAGCTGGGATATCCATTTTATGGGATGTATCTATACTGCTACAATCCTGATATGGACAGAGTTCAAGAGGACATAATCAAACAGTAATATAGTGAACAAGGGCATAATACAGAAAATACAGTATATACCCAATAAACTAGAGGGCATCACACTGTGCTCAGACAACATCATGTTAGTCTTCTTTGTGGACTCAGCCTGGATCACTCCCTTTTTAATTCTCAGAGAGGGGGCGGAGGGGGCTTTTGGTCAAGCTGAATAAACATTTAAGACCTGGTGAAGGGTTCGAGAGCCGAGAAACTGCAGAGGTCTTCACGAAGGGTGGAAGAGCCCAATTCGAGTCCTGCCTGCAAAGCCCAATAAGTGAGAGAATTCTAGAGCGGATCCTTAAGACATCGAGTTAATTCACTAGTTGCCAGGCCATGACTTTGCCAAGAACAGACCTTTTCAGACCAACCTTATCTCGTTTCTTGACCGGGTCGTTTCCTTAGTAGATTGTGGGAATGCTGTAAATGTCTTGACAAAGCACCCTGTTACAGGACATGATTAATAGGCTAAGTGGGGGCAGAATGGTAAGACAGAAACACCCCCCCTCCCCCAAATTCTTATCAGGGGCTCCTTGTAAAATTGGAGAAAAGATATTGAGTGGAATGGCCTAAAGTTAAGTCTTGTCCGTCTTTGGTGATAAATAAATGTATAGGCACGGCTTGAATCCTACATTCTTCAGTATTTTTTGTTAAAAACTGGTGTAAAGAAGCAGAAGGAAGAAATTTGGATAGCGTAGCCAATGATGTAGAAGACAAATATAATTTTTACAATATGATAGCAGGTTGATCATCTTGGAATGAAGTTGAAGAGAGATTAATTGCAGTAAGGAAACAAATGCACAGGTATGGGGTCGCCGTACAGGTAGTTTTCACTAACTGGGACTAGAATTTTTGTCACTAAGCAAATCGGTCATTCAGTGAATCATCACATGACCCCATTGCTTAGTGATGGCAGTTCTGATAGGCCCAGTCATGGTTGCTAGGATCTCCTTCTCACCTCCACGGCATCTCCCATCCATCTATCTCGCCTCACCTTTGCCATTTTGGCTGCCCTGAACTCTTCCAGCACCCCCAGTCCATTTTGGCCATGTTTTTTATTTATATTTTATTTTATTTTATTTTTATTCTTATTTATATGCCACCCTTCTCCGGAGACTCAGGGCGGCTTACAGGGCGTTAAGCAATAGCCTTCATACTTTTGTATATTTTATACAGTCAGCTTATTGCCCGCACAAACCGGGTCCTCATTTTACCCACCTTAGAAAGGATGGAAGGCTGAGTCAACCTTGAGGCTGGTGAGATTTGATCCGCTGATCTGCTGAACTAGCAGTCAGCTGAAGTAGCTGCATGTTTTTGAACTCGGGAAAAAAAAGCTCTGAGGAGGATGAGGAATTAAATGATATGAAGAGCCATTGAAGGGGTTGGCCTGTTCAATGGGGATATTATGGCACTCTTCCTATCCCAGAAAAGATATTGCAAGAAGTTGGTCAGGACTTTTATTGTTTGAGAGTGTAGGACATCAAAGCATGCTTTGAAGTGATGAGAAAGCAGATTTCAGGGGAATATTATGGAACACTTGGCTTCAGTTATGGAACCAACTTTGCAAGAGAGATGTTGGCCTTCATTTTCCTTGGATATATGCAGACCCTGGATAGCCATCTAGGTGGGACACTTGAGTTTGGATTCTCAAACCCAGTGAGCTGGGTTCAATGGCCGTCTGGAAACTTAACAAAAAACCTATGAACTTAGTTTTAACTAGATGACCTGTGGCCGCTTGGCTTATGGTTTCAGAGATACTTCCTTACCAGATTCCTCAACGGCTTCAAACAATAAACAGGGCTTCTAATGTCCGGCCTTGGGGTAGATTCGGAGAGGCATCTGCCTTGAAAGAAGTCCATGTTGATCTGTAAAGCACAGTCAAAAATCAGCGCAGGGAATGTTTTTATGATATTTTGTATTATAATCATGAATTGTTTTATGATAATGTTTATGTTATAACATGATTTATAAAACCAGACAGATTTCAATTTCACAGGAGTTATGGGTCCCAGATATTGGACCCATTCTGAAAGTCAACCCATTTGAGGCCCCTTGGTTCAAAGCACTTTACCCCGTGATGCCCAGTTCTGCCTAGGGAAGCTTAGGGGAAGGGAAGTGTTCATAGCCTATGGATAAGTTATCATCATCAACAACAACAGTAGTAGTTGTAATTAGATCCAGGTAACTTAGAACCTCTAATTAAAATCACAGCAAACCCACCATAATTGCATGTTGCATTGTTCTTTGAAACGGTTTAGATTAGCGTTTCATGACTTAATTCTCCAGTCAACATGGCCATAGCTTAGAAGTCTGGGATATACCCACCTATCCGGTAGCTGCAATAATTAGAAAATACAGCTTTATATTTTACATTTCAGCTTCCCATCCTCAAAAGGCAACCCTGGAGCACTAATTCCCGGATTTCGAATGAAGAATTGCTTTGCAGATGAACTTCAATTTTGGGGGAGTGGGGGGGTGTCTAGCCTGCAGTCAAAGGAGATGCTGGTTGCTCTTTTCTAAAGAAAAGAGATCTGAAGAGGTTGTCCATCTGCAAGCAGAATGAATGGGATAATTGTTGGTGATGTGGTATTCTTTGAAACAGACTCAACCTTCTCTCAAGCTACCAAATTCAACGCGAGCCTTTTCACAAATTTAAAAAAAACTAAGTTCAGGACAGTTTTCAGTTCTGAACTTACAATAATGTACCATTAGAACTAAATCGGAAAATGAGTGATTTCATTTGTGAAGTTGGGCTTACCACATTATTACAGCAAATCTCTCTGCCCATTTTTATTAGGCTAATTTAGAAACTACTAAATTAAACTCTAAAGCTAAATTCTAAGCTTTGGCTTGTGGGACCTTTTGCTGCAACAGCCTAAGTTTTAGGTAGAAGTTGTTTCTGTTTAGCTTTGCAGACTGGGTCTGTACACACACAATTATTTCTTGAAAAGTAGAATTGTGAAAATGATGACAGGGTGAGATCCTCGGGGTGCTTCTGACGTGTTCATGGATGCCTGGCAGTCAGATCAACAGTTGCTTTCTGTTGGAGGAGCTGGCATTTTGTAGGGGTTTTTTTCTCCATTGCTGGGACTTAGGATGTTTATTTTATTTATTTATTTATTTTATTATTCATATTTCTATGCCGCCCACTCTCCGAGGACTCTGGGCGGCTTACACCAAAGACAGTATACTAAATAGCATATTGCCCCCGACAATCTGGGTCCTCATTTTACCCACCTCGGAAGGATGGAAGGCTGAGTCAACCTTGAGCCGGTGAGATTTGATCCGCTGATCTGCTGAACTAGCAGTCAGCTGAAGTAGCTGCATGTTTTCTGTGAGTTTCTTGTTTCAATAGTACATAATTACACCAGTGGTTTATGACCATCAGATTTGTATAGTGTATTCCAAATTTGCTATCCATCTATATTCCATTCATATTCCAAATATTTGGAATATTTAGTATTCCAAAAGAGCTATGGAGTCCCCATAAAGGACTTCTGGGTATACAAGTTGTCCTCTTCTGATTTATGACAAGAATATCTGGTTACGTGATGAGGACAGGTGATGATTGGGCATACAAAGTGAGTTGTTGAATGGAATTTCAGAACGTCGATCCCGAAAGCAGGGCTTGGCTCATTTTATCCCCATGTGAACATCAGTATTATTGATAAAAAACAACATTGGAAGCCTGGAACTTTATAAAAATAAAACCTTTCCATGGGAAGTAATCAGTCAAATGCAAAGCTGTATTTTTAAACTGGAAGGGTGAACTTGATTTATTGTGTAGCTAAAAGATAAATGTTTAAATCATTCCCTAACTTGTACTTAGTTAGATCAACCTTAATTACTATAAATATACTACAGAATGTGAGCCTTTGTGTCAAGATAGGTCAAGATGTGTTGGTCAAGATTTTCATACAGCTGCTTTCTTCTTTTCCTGCATATAGCTGTTGCAGCTTAGCAAAACAATATAATTTCATACTATGTCCTGTTAGTAAATCTAGATACAAAATGATGCATGTACATAAACATTGCACGCCGAGATAATATCACAGTTGTATGCTAGGATTATTTTTTTTAATTTGACTTTGTACACATATTTCCAATTAAAGGGAGCTGCAGGGTCCTTCTGCTGCCATGATCATGTTTCTGATGATAATGGTTGGTAATTCTTCCGGGAAGACCGTTTGGGGGGATTTGCATGTTCAGAAATGTGTGTTTATTTGTGTTATTTAAGCTTGTGGCCCTGGGCATGCCTGAACATTGTTGGGATGTTTGCAAGCCTTCCTTCCGTTTGGGCTCCCTGTCATACATGCTTAATGGAGAGTCACTATGAATTTGAACACATCTGTACCCAAACCAGTGGTGGGTTGGTAGCGGCAGGAGGCTCTGCCCACCCGCCCGAACGTCTCAGCGCATTCACAGAAGCGTTGCGCGTGCACGTCCATAGCGATGGGATTTGAAACCCACTACTGACCCAAACCTCTCATTGTCTGTATCTCTGCCTTTGCTCTCCTAGACAGCCTATCTGCTTATCTGGTGCCCTACTTTCTGCTTCAACCCGTGGCATCCCTCTGACTCCATCCAGCAAGCCATAGAGTGAGTAGGGATGAGGAGCCATTGGCCAACTCTCCTTAGCATGGCCACCAACTGATTACCCTCTTGTTATAAATATTCTCAGGCGTTCTGCCTTTGATGCTGGGAGTTCACCTTGTAGAGATAAACAGACAAATGGAAGGATTCAACGGGAGCCTTTTCACAAATTAAAAAAAAATAAGTTCAGCTTCTGTGCTTTTCAGTCCTGAGTTTACATTTATTGCATTTATCAAATGCAATAGTACAGATAGTACTATTACAGATAGTAGCAGTAGCACTTAGACTTATATACCGCTTCACAGTGCTTTTACAGCCCTCTCTAAGCGCTTTACAGAATCAGCCTCTTTTCCCCCAACAATCTGGGTCCTCATTTTACCCACTTCGGAAGGAGGGAAGGCTGAGTCAACCCTTGAGCCGGTCAGGATCGAACCCCTGTCAGTGGGCAGAGTTTGCCTGCAATGCTGGATTCTGCACCACCTCAACATTTGACATAATGGTAAACTGCCCATTATGGCCCAGTTGTAAATTGATTCCATCATGTGACTAACCTGATTTATGACCAACTACTCATAATGCGAGACCTATCCGCACAACATCCTAAATGCAAACTATCGCTAAATCGTTCTGCAGTTGCATCTTTCCATTTGTCTTTGACGTTTTACCCTGAAGAACCTCCCGTAAATCACTTCCTTGGCAGGAAGATTTCTCCGGGGTTTCCTTGCGAGGGGGGGAGACCAAGAAGCCGTTTTACTGGGCTGCCTGGTCTCCAAATCCTAGCAGTTAAGTCCATTGCAACTGGCGCTTCTGTAGCTTTTGTGCTACAAAAAAAGAATGAGTCATTTCTATCCCACATCCTTCAATTTCCTGTCAAGATCTGCCTCTTATTTATTTGTAGCTTATTTGTGCCTTGGATGGATTTAGGTGGAGCCTTGTTAGTGATCATCCTTACAGATCCTGTGTTTTTGTAGGCCTTAGATTTTTCCCTGTATTTCTTATGAGCTTTGTTTTAATGCCTCCTTCGAAGTTGTCCGGCCACAATAATGCCCTGGTAGCATGAATAGCTATTCTTCACCTTCTCCCCAAGCAGAATAGAAATAAAATAAAACGGCTCAAAATAATACTTTCCATCTCTAGATGCTTGTTCTTTTATTGGTGGCTGTCCGTTGTAAGGCTGCAGAACAGCAAAACATTAGTAATTGCTTTTTTTTTTCAAAATGCCTGTTGTCTCATTTTGAGAATTAGCTAGAAGTATCCAGTGTGATTTTTAAAAGTAGGGAACGTGAATATTTTATCTTGGAAGCCATCTCAGATGTTGGGTTTGGTTTATATTATTTTGGTAGCGTGTTTTGGTAATATTAGGCTCCCCAAACGGGCTCCGTATGCATACTCCGTGACTAATAATATGATTTTGTGGCTTTGTTCCTTTATTTATGCAGAAATATAAATAAACTGGAAACATCTGTGATGGATTTCAAAAGTAACTCGCTGTTGCTCCCCAAGAAAGGTGCCAACCACATCAAAATGAAGCCCGTCCCCGAGATCCTGGCGGGTCCCACCGGAAAGCCGCCCGGCTGCGAAGTGAACCGGGAGTGTTCTGTTTACCTGAGCAAGACCCACCTTTCCGCCACACTACAGGACGATGTCCTGCCGAAATACAACGGCCACGATGCCCTGCCCTTCATCCCCGTGGAGAAGCTCCAGGACCTCACCTCTCGCGTCTTCAATGGGGAATCGGGAACGCAAGACACCAAGCTGCGTTTCGAGTCTCAGGATGTCAGGGAAGCCGGAACGACCCCCAACACTACGCCGGCCAAGAACGGCTCGCCGGAAATCAAACTGAAAATCACTAAGACGTACATGAACGGGAAGCCTCTCTTTGAGTCCTCCATTTGTGGCGACAGCGTGCTGGAGGTCAACCAGGCAGAGCAAAGGGAGCCAAATCCGGGAAGCAAGGAGAAGAGAAGTAGGAAAAGGAGCATCAAGTACGACTCCCTGCTGGAGCGAGGTTTCGTGGAAGCGGCGCTATTGTCCAGTTCGTCCGGCTCCTCTGACGAAAAGGTACCCTTGCTTCCCTCCGGCCGTTGTTGGGGGGACCAGAATTTGTGGCTTGTTTGAAATTGGGTTTTCAGGTCTTGGCTCCAAGGAGACTTTGCTCAGATTAATAGGCCCGTGGTTTCTGCGAACGTAAAGACATCCTTGTGTTCAGCTTTGGTGGCCACAGAGTACAAGTAGTCCTCAATTTACAACAGTTCATTTAGCGACTGTTCAAAGTTACTAACAGCACTGAAAATTGCGACTTATGACCGTTTTCATAGTTAAAACTTTTGCAGCCTCCCCATGATCATGCGATCATAATTCAGACGCTTGGCAACTGGTTCACATTATGACGGTTTGCAGAGTCCCGGGGTCACGTGATCACCTTTTGTGACCTCCTGACAAGCAAAGTCAGTGAGGAAGCCAGATTCACTTAACAACCAGGTTATTAACTTGTCAACTGCAGTACTTCACTTAATAACTGTGGCAAGAAAAGTCGTAAAACAGGGCAAAACTCAACAAATGTCTCCCTTAACAACAGAACTATTGGGCTCATTTGTGGTCATAAGTCAAGGACTACCTCTATGACCATATAATTTTCTAGCAGCAATATAGAAGGCGCTTACTCTTGCCTTGATTTGGGGTATTTTCTCAGCTCCCCAGGCTGATGCTGTCTTAACTTAAAATAAATCAAGGGCAGCTAATTGTAGTCCTGTGAGTAGGCAACTATGGCCCCCTCACAACCTGTGGACTTCAACTCCCAGAATTTCCTGGGCCTTTCCTGCCCGGCTGAGGAATTCTGGGAATTGAAGTCCACAGATCATAAAAGGGACATTGCTGCCTATCCCTGCTCTCTACTCCTATTTGCTAGTTTTTATCAACTGGGGCCGCCCCAGTTGCTCACCTCTGCTGTAGAGGATGTGCATCCATTTCCAAAATCTTTTAGGTTCCCCTCTTGTTTCTCCCCTTTGATCACCCTTGTGTGTGAATGGCATGAGGCTCTTCACTTGGAACAGGAGGGTGGTGTCCGGGAGAGATAAAAAGCCATCCAGAAGATTTAGAAGTCATCATCTTAGCACACTGACCTCAAGTTGTACTGCTTGGAAGTTATGGAAGAAGTTGTATCTCCCGCGGTGTTGCTTTTTTTAAACTCAGGGAGCAAAATTTGCTTTAAACATTGTGAAAAGGAGAAGAAATAGCTCGCAAATCAGAGAACAATAATGCTAAACCAGAACCAGTCATATTAAGAATATATTATTAGATGTTGACAAGATTTGGATCCAGATGTTTTGATGCGCTTCTGGCTATTTTTAGCAACATGATGCTTGTTCTTATCCACTGCTCTGCTGATAATTTTTTTCTTTTTAAACATTCATGATCCTGGAGGAAAGGCTGGTATCATTTCTCCAGTCACTTGCAATCTTTATTTCATTCTTGAGATTATTCATTGCACCTGCCAGGAGAGCATCGCTGAAAAAAAAATAGAATGAGTTTGAGTTTTAAAATAAATAAGAGTTTATTGTAGATAAGAGTCAAGGATAGAATCCTGAATGAGAAAAAGAGCAGAGGAATTGTTTTTCTTCTGGTGTTCGACCCAAATCATTGTCCAATGTTCAGATTTCAAAGTTAATTCCTCATCTCCCACCTACCGTACAGTCATTTTCTAGACTACAATGTTTGTACTTCCCTACTTTTGCAGTTATTTTGGGACGGCACCCTTAACACGTTCCTAAATTTTGAAATTTATTCTTGCTTATAAAAAATGGCATTTCAATATAAATATAACAGTGTTAGAAAGCGTGAAGGGACACCCTGGGGCAGAATAAATATGCCGGGGGGGGAAGAGCCCGGCTGCTTCATCTGGATGTCCTGGGGAGGCTGCCTTCAGTCCCAGTTTGAACCACAAGTGATACCGGTCCCTGCCACCTCTGCCTGGTAGTCAGAGATAATGGAAGCTGTGGTTGGGTAAGCCTGGTTTACTTACTCAACTGAACCAGTCATGGAATCAGTAAAGAGCTCTGATTGAATGCATGGCTTCCTATGGCATAGAGCAGTGTTGGCGAACCTTTTTGGCACCAAGTGCCAAAACGGGAGCGTGCACGTGTAGGGGAGCACCAGAAACCAGAAGAGCAACAGGCGACAGCCCGGAGAGATGGCCACAGGTTTGCCATCACGGGCATAGAGTATCAAATACATGAGGATATGTAATATTAAATATATGAGGAATACATGCAGAGCATGATCATAAACCTAAGTCAGTGCAATGCTTTTTGTTCTATGAAGGGGTGGATTTGGCTCTCCCCCCCCCCCCCCCCCCCCCCCCCCTTGGGGTTTTTTTAAAGCTGAAATTCATCAAATGGCTTACCACTGGAGAATGATGTTCTCCTTACCAGTGGAAAGGAAGTTGCCTTCAGAAGTTGTAGGTGCTCCATCACTAGAGGTTTTTAAAAAGAGACCGGACAACCACTTGTCTCAAATCATATAGGGTCTCCTGCTTGAGCAGGGGGCTGGACTAGAAGACCTCCAAGGTCCCTTCCAGCTCTGTTCTGATTGAAGCTACCTTTGTCTTCTCCATCTCTGTTCAGGACAGGAACCAGTTAGAATTCCCAGTGTTCCATTCCATTAATGTGGAGGTATTTGAGGTATTTTTAAGTTTAGAGTAGCTCAAATGTAGGACAAAGCAGAAGGTTCCTCAGCTGCCCTCTGAGGTTGAGAACATCCTCTATGTTTCTATCCAAGTAGGGCTTTGTCCCAAACCTGCTTTTTAGAAAATGCAACTGGACTTTTTGGGTCTCGAGCTTCCTTTTGGTAAAAGCTCCTTTGGGACAACCATGGCCTGGATGACGGAGAAGCTCCTTAGACAAAATAGGGCTTTGGTTTTATGTAAAACTGAGCTCTGAGGATTCCCTTTGTGCCTTTCTCTCTGTAAGGGCTTCTCTCTCAAATGCACACGGAGCCCAGCAGGACGAGCCCAGCTCTCATCTCTGGCTGAGGAGAGGAGAGTCATATCATATTATGTGCCTGGATAGATTTATATTGGGATAGAATGCGTTTTGGTTAGTTAAACGATGTACTCAAAGCAATTACTAGATGGAGGAAGGGTCAGTCTCCTAGTTCTAGATATTTTGGCTGTTTCCAGGACCACATTCCACAGGGACCATTTAGTAAAACTGGACCTTAAGAACAGTTTTATAATGATGTAGGTCGTTTCTGTGAGACCATCTCCAGCGGGTGTAAGGCTGTTGGACTCCTAAAATGTCAGCCCACATACACTTTACACACGGATGCGTCTCATCCCACGCGGTGCTCACCGTCTCCTGAAACGGTTCTGTTTGCCAGAGGTGCGTATTGGAGGGTCGTGAATTGAGTTCATGGTTCCTTCTTGCTAGCCGATTCCAAGGAAACCGTCGCTGCTATCGAATGCAGTCCAAGTTTGATAATAAGTTGCATGAGTGAGAACACCTGGGACATCTGAGGCATGAAAGAGGCACTATAGGAAATTAGATTTTTGATTTGGGCTTGTTTGGATGGAATTGCACTCGGAATGTATTTGTATTCAGAGGCCGGAAACGGTTTTGAACACAATTCAAAGGTAACAGGTTGCATGTAAATTCACTGCTGCTTGGAAAATGCCTGTGAGAGGAAAGTTAGATTTAATAAGCGTGTCTGGTAGTTTCCCACATTAAGTATGCACGTGCTTTCCAGATAGCGTTGCTGGGGTGTTGACAGTTCAGTTTCTTTGATGGAAACAACTAAGCAGCTTTGATTTTTGAGCTTGGCAGATTTCAGAAAAATGCATACTGCACACCTCCATTTGGAAGAAGCCTTAAGCTGGGGAAACACCTTGAGGAGGTTCCTGCTTATTCAGGATTGTTACGGCTTGTCCATGCATTTCTTGCCAATAAGACACGGTCCAGCTTCATCATGGCAATAGAGCCCAGTCCTTAACCCCGTTATGGGTCACTTCTAGCTCCCCACCCCACAATTCATTTGACCTACTGGTGCCATTCTCAAAAGGTTTGCAGCTACTGAGCCCTCCTAAAAACGGTCATCTCCAAGGGGGCTTCTGATGTGTCCCTGTATGAACTGGAGAAACCTAGGCAGAACTGCGACATCAAGGGCTCCATTTTGCTTAGGAATTGGCTAATTGAGAGCCACCTTGGAAGTTCCTGGTATCTGAAGCAAAGTATCGCTTTCCGTGTTGCTGAGCCCAAAGCCATAATTCCTACAGAAGCTCCCTTCTTAAGATCTACAGGTAGCCCCCCACTTACAAGCCTCAATTGAGCCCAGGATCTCCTTTGCTAAGCAAGGTAGTGGTTAAGTGAGTTTTGCCTCGTTTTATGACCTTTTTTACTGCAGCGGTTAAGTGAATAACTGCAGTTGCTAAGTTAGTGACGTGGCCGCAAAATAAATCTGGCTTCCATTGGTTGTCAAAAGATTATAAATGGGGATCGTGTAACCCTGGGACACTGCAGCCGTCATAAGTCCATGCCAGTTGCCAAGCCTCTGGGTTTTGATCACGTGACTGTGGGGATGCGGCAACGGTCCTGTAAAAAATGGTCATAAGTTGCTTTTTTCAGTGCCCTTGTACCTTCGAATGGCCACTACATGAATGGTCAGAAGCCGAGGCCTACCTGTGTGCTACCTTTTCATTCCTAAAGAGCCATCTTTCTCACTCCTTGGAGGCCAGAGAATTTCCCAAAGCTTCAGAAGCGAAATCCTGGCTGCCTTTCTCACCTGCTTCTCCTGACATCCCAAAGTGCCTCCACACTGCTAAAAGGTTGAATACGTCAGGTTGGAAATTAAGAGTGAAACCCATCGTGCTGCTCTTCACAATAAGTCATGGAGTTTCGCGCTTGTTCAGCTGGAAAGTTTTCTTATTGCTAGAATTTGGGTGTGTTTCCTTTCTCTTCCCCCTCCCCCCCCCCCCCAAAGATTTCTGCTGAAGAAGAAGAAGAGGAAACTTCTCTGGTGACTGGAAAGGAGGACAAAACCCTCCTGCTGAAGTACAGCGTGGGAGACGTGGTCTGGTCCAAGGTGACTGGATACCCGTGGTGGCCCTGCATGATCTCCACCGACCCTCTTCTCCATTCCTTCACCAAGCTCAACGGTAGGTCCTTTGGGGGAGGGGGAGGGGCGTCTTCCTTTCAGGCCGCTTCTGGTTTCGGGCAGTCACCCACACAGTGGAACCCAAGAACAAGGGAAGTCAACCCATAATCCTTTACTTGAAACGTTTGCCTTGGCTTTAACGAATGCAGAATGGGTGCAACTTTTAAATGCACGTTCCAGGTAATGTAATTACTAACCTCCAGAATTGGGAGTGGAATTTCAGTCACGCATTGTCATGGTCGTAAGTTGGGGCATCCACACGACCGGACCTGATCTTCCAATCATGTTTACAGCCGTCATTAAGCGATGTTGAGCAAATCCATTCTCTCAAACCAGGGGTGTCATCCGGCCCACAGGGTGCTTAGATCTGGCCCGTGGGGCTGCCCCAGAAACAGCAAAGGACCGGCCCCGGTGCCTCTGCCAGCGAAAGTGGAGCTCAGGAGGGCTGCGCACCACCTTCCCGAGCTCCATTTTCAGGCCATGACGGCCTCCTGCAACCCTCTGCCAGCGACAGTGGAGCTCGGGCATTTTTAGCTGGCAGAGGGCTAGCAGAACAAACTAAAAACAAAATGAGAAATATTTCCCCTTTTGCATTTGAGCATGCAAGAAGGGACAGGAAAGGGAAAGAGGAAAGACAAAGAAAAAGAAGGGAAGATGGGAAGGAAGAAGGAAGGAGAATGAAGAGGGAAGGAAAAGAAAAGGAAGGAATGTAATGAGAGTGAAGGAGGGTCTGAGGGAAGCCCGGCCTTAGCATTTGGCCACCACAGGTGCCCCCAACACGAGTGACGTCAAGCTGGCCACGTCTACTGTGGCCCCCAGAGGTCAAACACAACCCTGATGTGGCCCTTAATGAAATCAAGTTTGACACCCTTGTGTCAAACGGATGTGTTTTTGTTGGAAACGGGTGAAAAACTCCCAGAAACTGGCAAAAAAAAAAATTATTATTATGTTTGCAAATTGCAGTCATGTGGCCACAGGACATTGCATCCAGTCATAAATGTGAGCTGGCTGCCAAGTCTCCCAAATGGAGTCCTACCTTTGTAGGGTGTGTGTGTGAGAGAGAGAGAGAGAGAGAGAGACATTTTGCAATGACCATAAGTGCTATTCAGGCTGTAAAGCACCCTTTCCGAGACCATCATAACTTTGAACGCTGGTCATAAATTGAGGACTATCTGTAAACAGTTTTAAAATAAGCTTAAGCTTCTTCCCCTACGGTGACTGTACCAGCCTTGTGATTTCTTTATGGCAGATCCACCTGGTTTTGTTTTGGGGTGTTAAGGGTAGCCCACCAACGCTCACCCACCTGTAAAACCAGGTAGCTTTCTGAAAAGCGGAAGGCCCGGCTGACCCTCGCAAGGCCCTTCGTGAAGACCTACATGGCATAAGTCAGGGCTTCTCTCCACCATCTGGAAAGAAGCAAGCTTGGACGTGGGCCGATTCACGTGTTCATTAATTAAACAACTTCTTTCAGAAATGCTTTGGTTTTGCTTTCCATTAATAAGCCACGACAGTCGACATGGATGAGACAGGGTGGATTCACACTTCATACTACTTTTTATTTTGCTTCAAGCTGTGGTCTTGCTGAATCCATAACTGGTGCTAAGCCAAGAGATAATTCTTCACCAGAACGGCTGACCTCCTGCAGCTCCATAAGCCAAACCAATAAGCCAAGAGTTTTTATGCTGTCGCATGTTAGGTGGAGCCATTCCCTGCCTTTCTCAATCTGGTTATTCTTCCAGTGGTTGGATTTCAGCTCCCCAAATGCCGCCTCCATCCTGGCCATTACCAAGAACAGAGAAACCCACCCATTTGTAGAATGCCAAGCTGGTATTAAACTCAGCAAACATGTTGGGAAAAACTTAACTTCCTACAGTCCAGTGTTATTCCATCTTTGCACGTGGCTCTGTTAAGCTAAGACTCCGAATTGTCTCTATTTTCAGGACAGAAAAAGAGTTTTCGCCAGTATCACGTACAGTTTTTTGGGGATGCGCCAGAGCGAGCCTGGGTGTTTGAAAAAAGCCTGGTAGCGTTCAAAGGAGAGGAGCAGTTTGAAGAATTGTGCCAGGAAAGTGCAAAGCATTCCATTAGCAAAGCAGAGAAAATAAAGGTAACCTTCCTCTGTGCTGTTTTGGGCTGGCTAGTTTAATCGTTGGGCTGTTTTATCTGCTTGCTAAGAGCGTTTTGTGATGCCTTGATACGAAGAGGGAAAACTGGGCGGGGGGGTGTTCAAGATTCCCCAGGTAGGGCTTTTCAGGTGTTGGTCTCCGTGACCTCTTTTGTTTTCGTTTTGCGTTTTTCCTGCAGATGCTCAAACCGGTTTCAGGGAAGCTGCGTCCCCAGTGGGAGATGGGGGTCAAGCAGTCCAAAGACGCCCTCTCCATGTCCCTGGAGGAAAGGAAAGCCAAGTACACCTTCATCTACGTCAGGGGCAGGCCAGTCCTCAACCCCCAGGTGGCCAAGGAAGCCGGACTCGCGGTTAAGTCCTTGGAAGAGATGGATAAGATTTATTCGGACGAAGACCTTTCTCAGACTCTGAAATCCAGCAAAGAATACGACGTCCCGGCCAAAAGGGGGAGGAGGACCAAGTCGCTTTGCACGAGTGAATCGGAAGACTTCGCCCCCAAGCCCGTCCTGAGCACCCCTCCCGAAAGAAACCTGGAGGAGAGAGGAGGCACGGCGGGGTCTCCTTTCGGGCGGAAGAAGGTGATTCCCTACGCTCCCCGGAATCGGAAAAGCGATGGAGCCCCTCAGTTCCTGGTGTTTTGTCAAAAGCACCGAGATGAGGTTTGTGTCCTCAGAATCCGTATCGTGAGGCTTCCCTCCTTTTCTTTTCCAGGTCCCTTAAGGGCCACAGGTCTAAGGAGCTTTGCAATCATCCTTCTGAAGACAGCAGGCCTAAGAAAGAGTTCGGTTTAAATTGAGAGATAGACAGCGGTAAACACCGACAGTTGGATGATTTGGGGGATGGGGGGGGGGGATTTTGGAACTGAAGAATAGGAATGGAATAGAATGGAATAGAATAGGAATAGAATAGAATAGAATAGAATAGAATAGAATAGAATAGAATAGAATAGAATAGAATAGAATAGAATAGAATAACTTTATTGTCACTTTGAATGTGCACTAATCGGCATAGATTAAAATGAAATTTTGTTGCATACTGGGTTATAAGTACCCCTGGGGTGGGCTGTCGTAACTTCAAACGGCCACTAAACGAGCAGCCATAAGTCAGGGCTACCTGTATTGTGTGTGTGTTTATCTGCCAGTTGCAGGTGTTTTTGCATGACATGATATTTGCACACCTGAAATCCTCCCCCCTTGCCATTGTTTTTGAGCTGTTTGTGTCTCTTCTATTAATGGAGATGCAGGACATTGAAAGTGTGCAGAAGATCTGGGTCCTGTAGGAGAATCAGAAGATTTAAAATAAAATAAAAAAACTTGGAGAAAACTTTTAAAATAGACCATTTTTAACTACAGGTAGTCGTAGACTTAACAACAGTTCATTTAGTGACCCTTCAACATTACGACATCACTGAAAAAAGTGACGTGTGGCTGTTTTTTCACACAGATGGCCTTTGCAGCCTTCCCCCACCCCCCGGTCATGTGATCAGAATCCAGGCACTTGGCAGCTGGTTTCTATTTATGACGGGCGTCCCGTGATGATCCCCTTTGGCCACCTTCTGGCAAGCCGAGTCAGTGGGGAAGCCGGATTCGCTTAACGGTGTTTCCAATTGAACCACTGCAGTGGCAAGAAAGGTCATAAAATAGGGCAAAACTCACTCACAAATATTTCACTTGGCTTGACATAAATTTTGGGCTCAATTGTGGTGGTAACTGGAGGATCCACTTGTACTGTACAATGGCAGGTTGAGTTCCTACCTGCTTGGGATCAAGACTCGTCCCGCGTGTCTCTGGGGATGATTCTCCATCAGGGTTGTCCCAAAGGAGCTTTTCCAAAAGGCACCTGGACGTCCTCAGGATTTTCCCCCCTTGAAGACGCTTCACTTCCTTGCAGCCACCAAGGGGGAAACCAAGAAAATCCTGCTGCCTTTTGGGGGAAAAAAACACTTTTGGGACATCTTTTGTCCGTCATCTGACAAAAGTTTTAAAAGTTAAAATAATAAATAAACAAAAAAACAAAAAATCTCCAGAGAGATTTTTGAGATTTCTTTGAAGCTCGGGGGGGTGTGTGTCCCGGGCTCTTTTCTCTCTCTCATTCGTGTCTGTTCCGCCCAGGTGGTGGCTGAGCACCCCGATGCCTCTTGCGACGAAATCGAAGAGCTGCTGGAGTCACAGTGGAACATGCTTAGTGAAAAACAGAAAACACGCTATAACACAAAATTTGCCATAGTGACCTCTCCCAAATGTGAAGAAGACACTGGTAAACGTAAAACTGTGCTAGTATACTCTAACTAAAAGTTTTAATATATGTAGTCATGTTTAATTAAGCACACGGTTCTCAGCCTGTAGGGAAGATCAGCTTTCACTGTTTCCGTTTCTAATTTTTGGGATGTTGTGCTGATTAAGCAGTGAATGCGGTCCTTTTTTTTTTCTTTTTCTTTTTTAAATTTAAACCAGAAGAGTCAATCATGTCTACATTTCTTGGTCATTGTTCTGCGAAGTTGCTCTGTGTAAATCTATTGTAGATACGCTGGTGTTCTCATTCCCTTCCTGTCTCTAAGCAGCCGCCACCTGTATCGCTGTCAACGAAATGAGAATTACGGAGATTAGAAAGAAATTAAGCTAGAATTTTTAAATTTATAACATTCGCTCTTAAGTGTAACTCTTGTTTTTAAAGTTGAAGTGGAGGTTGAATCTGTGTCCCTGGGTTTGCAATAATTAAGATCTGTGGATGTGCAGAAACACCCAACGCTTAAAACGTTTCCAGGACCGACACGGGTATAGATCGTGGTGGAGAAGATTGTTAGAATCTGCGGGAATCTGGCCAGATCTCCATTTTTATAAAGCGTTTAGCTGAATATCCTGATGAGCTACAGGTTTGGAAGAGTGGATATGCCTAAAGGCAAAAAAAAAAAAAAAAAGCCATATTTTTGTTTCTCAGTATTAATAATATAGTCTTTGTAACGTTGTTGGACTATAACAGAAATTTTAAGATATCAGGTTGCTGCTTTGGACAATGAGAAGAATGAGAGTGTGTTGGAAAGGTTTCTCAATTTTGGACAATATGTATTAAAAACTATAGTCAGTTTTGTTATCTGTGTGTGAAATGACCACCTGTGGGGAAAGTTGAATGCTTTGTCTCAATGTATAAAATGTGGGTGTCGGTTTTAAAAACAAACAAAAAAGACTACACAACATTCTGTATCTCTCAAGGTTCAGCCCAGAGGAGTTTGAGCAAGGCCAAACGTCAAGTCTATCAAGGATCACCTAAACGAAGATCAAGATCCAGAAGTAATTTAAATTTGTGCTGTGTAATACTGATTTTAAACTAAGTAACCCTTACTTAAGTGTGCCTTTCATGTAACTGCTCAATAATATCTTTTTCTCAAATGTTGTGCTCCTTCAGTTTTAGCGTTTTTATGGATCTTGAATTAAATATTTGAGTGCTGTAGTACAAACCTTCTCTCCAGCTTTATGGTAGTTTCTTCTTACGATCCAATTAAAATGAATCTTGCTTCCTCAGTTGGTTACACCTATAGAAGATGGCTTTCAGACTTGGGCACATTTAGGGACCCGTGAAAGACCGTTTTTGCACGTCAATATAGTTTATGTCAAGATCTTGGCCTACGTCCTAGCTTTTCCCAATAAATTTAAACTTCACCACTGATTGGCATGTGGAAGCGAAGAGTTATCCACACATTCTTTAAAAGAAACGTGTCTATAGGATAGCAAGATCTGTTTTGAGGCTTGAAAATTT
Organism: Ptyas mucosa; assembly: GCA_012654045.1. Classification (NCBI taxonomy): domain Eukaryota; kingdom Metazoa; phylum Chordata; class Lepidosauria; order Squamata; family Colubridae; genus Ptyas; species Ptyas mucosa. The sequence goes on from WNWU01013721.1 coordinate 5,217,256, forward strand.
AATTACCAGCAGAAGAATCTTGATTTTTTTTCAAAGCATTTGAATGAAGTTCTGTGGCTCCAAATTAAGCAATAGAAATTTGGCCCTAGGCTAAAAAGTATAACTAGGGAATAATAAACAGTAATTAGAAAATTTTGGTATATTCAAATAGGGGATTTGGGGGGTAGGGAATAGAATCTTTACTTACAAAGAAGAATTAGTGAAACTAGTTGTGATCCTCTGAAAGTTTGTAACATGGAACTTGATTATTTCAAATGGGTTTTACTCAGACCCGCTGGTTTCAGGTATAAATATGCAAGGTACTTAAAAATCTTTTTTTTTTCACGGTCTTTATCTAAAATGTTCCTCTCCCCTTGGTCTTTATATAAAACAAATTCACTTAACGCGTGTATTGCTTTATGTTTTCCCAGCCTTAGGGGTGATGTTCCATCACATCGTAATATCAGAAAATGGGACAATTGCTTTATACATCATTAGCGTGCTTCTTAAAAGAAGTTACTTCAAAGCAAAACTTCTGGCTGTAGAGCCATTATAAATTGAAAGGAGAAATTAATATTGAATATACAGATAGGTGTAGGATGCTTGTGTAGATAAGGTCGGCTGTGGTAGGTGTCTACTGCAAAGCTAGTGTTAATAAGAGAAGGTGGGAGTCACAAGATGTTTAGGGTTAATAAACATTATCCGGCTGTGTTAGAACAGTAACGTTACTGCTTTGGTTGGAGATAATTTCTAAATGAGCTTCAGACTTTTTTCATATAAGTCTCCCCATCCCTACTCCAAGGTAACTTATATGGAAATAAAAGGAAACCTGTAAAGAGGACAAGAAAACCCACGGAAGAGTTTGAAGTTCAAGAAGCACCTAGAAAAAGGCTGAGAATGGATAAGAAGAATTATCAGAAGGTAATTATGTTCTTGGCTTATTTGGGTGTGCCGTGGTGGCGGCAACCAGCGTGGTTATTGTTTGACTTTGCTCTGTCAAAATAGCCTTCGGCTTCATTGGAGCAGGGGATATAATTGGATGGAGTGATCGATGGATGGATTGACCCATTAAATGAATGGTTAACCAGAGAGCTCGTTTTAAAACATCGAACTATATACAATGCGCATAAAAGCATCTTTGATTCCATATCTTGCATTTGTGGGTCTCTCTTCTGAATCTTCCTTCCACAATGATAGCAGAGGTACTAGTGAGCAGCGGAGGCAGAAAAGCAACTGCCCGTCGGAATCTGGGGGGGGGGGGGGGGGGGGGGTCGGTGAGGGGGGGGATCTGTAAAGGGGGATAAAATGCCCTTCCGGCTGTACTTTTCAGATGGCCAGTCGTAGGGTTTTTTTTGGGGGGGGGGGGGTTCATCTTGAATTAGTTACATATTTGCATCCAACACTTTACATATTTAAGTTCAAATAAATCGGTGAACAGATGTGGAAGCAACAATTCATGCATCCAGAAATGTTAAAGATCCAGCAGAATGATCTTGTATAGGTATTCTCATTTGAATGCCTATGTTGGAACTCGCGTGCAACATTATTAGCACTTTAAAATGTTGTGTTTTTCTTTTTCTTACCCCTTTGCCACATGATAGACAGGTAAGGTGTGTCAACTGTTGTTAAAAGAAACATGAACGTTAGGTCTTAGAGATGATAAAATAGTTGCGTTTAGCATCTTGTATCGACCTCACCATTTGGTTCTTAATTTTAATGAATTCCTGAGTAGATTATAGCTTCCATTTGTGCACTCACCTTAATCCGCGGGAAGAAAACTCAGCACCCACCTGTCTGTCCCTTGCATCACTCAGAGATCCCAGCATGTACTAAGCATGATTTCTTAACACCCTTCTCCTGGAGGCCTTTCCTTATATCCTTTGGCAAAGCAACAGGAATGAGACCGCTGGTCAGGGACCCTGTTAAAAGTCACAAGAGGCAACTGGACTTTCTGGGTTTTCTTTGAAGACTTTTCGCTTCTCGTCCAAGAAGCTTCTTCAACTCTGACCAGATGCTGGGGAATGAAACCATCCAGTCAGAACTGGAGAAACTTCTTGGATGAGAAGCGAAACGTCTTCAAGAAAAAACAAAATCCAGTTGCTTCTTGAAAAGGGCACCTTTTCGACTACTCTGGCCTGGATAACTGAGAAACTCCATAGACGTCACAGACTTAGGTTGTTCTGTACAGAAGGTGACTTGATGAACTGCTTTTACAGGTAAGTTACCTGTCCATGTGTAACTATGAACTGATTGGGTAAAAAAAACCTTTGCGCATAACATCCTAGCCATTCTCATAGGAAACTTTGATAACAACACTACCCTTTATACGCATTCCTCGACCTACGACTGCTATTGGGAACAGAAGTTCAGTTGTAAGTAGAAGCACCCGTGTGACCAGACCCAATTTTACAACTGACAGACCGCAGCCTCGGGATTGAAAGATGCTGCAACTAGCCGTAAACGTGAGCTGGTTGCCAAGCAGCCGAAATGCAGCCATGGGCCTGGTAGGGTGAGGTGTGACATTTTGACAGCTGGAAATGAGATAAAAAACGTCATAACTCTGAACAGTTGCAAGTCAAAGGCTTACGTCCTTTTCAGCTGGGGGTGCTGCTATTAAATTTGTTTTTAACTTTCAAGTAAAACGAATGTTTGCTTAGTAACCTGTTTTTCCAAACTTACACCCGATTAACTAAACATTATGTTCAGAAAAAAATATGGTTCCCCGGTGGGGATTTTAAATGAAAGTTCTAATTGTCGTATCGCAGAAGCCTTAAAAGTCCTAACTTTAAACCCATTATTTTAAAATTAAACAACTGTTTTAAAGATAATGTTTTTATTTAGTCTGTTTCAATGAGGTGATTATTGTCTTCCGTTGTTTTCTTTCTATATCTAAATTAGGAAGGCTCTTTTTATTATGATGATGATGATGATGATGATGATGATTTCATTTTCTCTTTTCCTTTTTTCCCCATTTTTTATAACAGAGGGAGAGAAGCAATGACAAAACAGCGAAAACAAACTCTGCTAAAGTCACAGAAACCTCACAAAAGAAGCAGTCAGGTAAGGTAGTCAGAACAAGCCTGATGCCTCTTATAGCCTCTTTAAAAGGTTCTACGTTCCGTAGTTTAAAGTGGCTGCTGGGATTTGGGGAGGTGAGCCGTGGCACCATTCGAATGCGGCTGTAAGCTTGAGAAGCAGGACACACCTTCTATTTGCTGAAGACGGGGGTCCTAAATGGTTACCCCTTCGGCCCCCTCACTTTAGCCTCCCACACCAACTGAACCGTTTACGCGGAGGGAGCCTCTGGCTCTCACAAACCACATTTAGAGAACTGATCAGGAATGGATGGGAAAACCCTGCAGGATTCTTAGAATTGGTAAATGGAACTGTCTTCTGCAACTGGATGGACAGACACAGACACAGATAGGGACAGATGAGGGGGGGGGACGGAGAGAGAGAGATTTTATTGATAGATGATAGAGATAGACAGATGAAGATAGATGAATTGATGGATGATAGACATATAGACAGAGATGGATACATAGATAGACAGACATAAGCAAAGACAGGTGGATAGAGATAAAGAGACAAATACCGTAGATAGACAGAGACAGATGGATAGATAGTAGTATTAGTCCTTGTGAGTATTTAATTTGTAAAAATTATTTGCAAATCTACTACATCAATAACAGATTATTGACCAAATCTATCCATGTCACATCTTTAGGCGAAGGTGGTCATACCCATGGAATGCTAGATTGCAAACAAGCTACATTACTATTTCTTAACTATTCTTAATTGTGTCTATATTTGCTTCTCTATATTTCTAATTCTACACTGTGGGGGATCTCAAAAGAACATTGTAAATTCTCAATACATCAGTCAGGCAATGTTGGCTTCTGACTTCAAGGAAAGACCCTGGGACTCTTAAGCTCTCTTTGTAAATCACAATTATTTTGCCACAACGACAGGTCTTTCCGATGCCTGTAAGCCACTGAAGAAACGAAATCGGGCCTCAGGACCGGAATCTTCGCATCTCCCTTATAGCAAAAGTTCATCTCCTTCCGCGTCCTTAACGGAGAATGAGGTAAACTGCAAATGAACAATGGAAGACAGATAAAAAAGATGCAAGCGACTTAAACTTGCTTTCTTTAAACGATGGAAAGAAATAATGGTTGAAACAAGATTAATGTGGTTTATAAACACCTTAATCCTTCTGTTCACCTTTCTCTTTAAAAACAGCATGGTAAGTTTATCTCTGCCAGGGAAAGAAGAAAAGTTGGTGGGAACTCAGCTGTGGCTCTTCGCTGAGGTCAGATGAGCTCATTCCAGCTTTCCCGAATTTGGTTTCCCATATCATTGTGAGACATTCAAGTTGGGTGTTGCAACAGAAACGGTTTGCTGCAAGTATTTCAAATATGGAATAGACCAGGGAGACTGGAACCATCCAACTATCTTTGATGCCAACTCTACATTTGTGGTGCTGGCTGGGACTCCTTCAGACTCTCCAAAAGTGGCTTAGTCCCAAATATTTCACCCAAAGCTTTTCTTCAAATGCTTAGGAAGAAGAAGTGCTTCTATGAAAAAATATAAAACAGAGAGAAGTTAAGCAGGCTCTGTTGGCACAGTTAAAGCAAGATGAGAACATGTTCAGTTCAGCTCAGGTCGCAAGCAGTACAAACGAGAGGAAAAGTACATTTTCCTGGTTGTTGAGATTGTTTTCTCTCCTAAAATGCAATTAAGCCTGTGCAGGGCTTGAGACCGGAAGGAGGGGGAAACCTTTGGGCCTGTTAACCGAACGGCTCCCTCTGATGTAAGGGAGCATCAGTCCTTTGGTATTTTGGAGCCCCACGCAGTCCTTTGTGCCTGCCCACGTGGTGCGTAGCTTTTGTATTCAGCAACCTCAAAACTCGGAGCAGTACAACTGCAGCACACGGTGCAAGCATTTCTATAGGTAGTCCTCAACGGTTGCTTAGCAACCATTCAAATTACAACAAACCCTGAAAAAGGTGTTTACGACCTGGATTTGACATTCTGATGGCCACCCTCCTCCAGATTTTGGGAGGTGACCACATTTTGGGAGCTTGGCAGCTGTCCCCCATTTACGGCCGTTTGCAGTCTCCTTCAGGTACGTGACCAGAATTTACGTTTTTGCTGGAAACTGAGTTTATTTCCTATTTTCAGCAAAAAAAAAACAACCTCCCCATAATAAACAATGGGTTCATTTAACTGTGGCGCTCATTTAATGACCGCCGCAAAAAGATCATAAAATCTGGTTAGCCTGAAACAGCTCTCCCCTTCGTGATCATTGGTAATAAACATGGATTAGGGCAACGGGACAATTGATCAAAGAGCATAAAGAAGTTTCTGCTGTGATCCATTTCCATCACATTGTCCAAGAGAACGCAGCCATCAATAAAAAACTGATTGACAGAGAAGGGTACAGGCAGGTAATTCTTGACTTGCTTAGTGACCGTTTGAAATTGCAATGGAAACATGATTGCAAAAACTGCCCCATAGCAAACCACGGCTCCGTTCAACCACTGCTGTCTTCTCTTAGTACAACCTGTAGTAGATTAGAATCCAGGCCAACAGATTTCGATGTCCTCCTTGTAGACTTACAAGTGGTGTGGCCTTCTCCACCAGCCACCTCCGTCTTCCAACCTCTTGATGCTATTGATAAGAACCTCGGTTGCACTGCGTTTATTTGAGCCCTGGACAGCAGAATAATTGCCCGCCATTTAACCGTAAGAGCAAGATGCAACGGTCCACGTTCAAAGGAGAAGAAATAAGAGGTTCAACCTGAGCAGTCCTTGACTTTATGAGACCAGGTTCATCCACAGGGAACTAAGCTCATTGGCAGAGAACAGCCACTCTCTCGGCTGCGTGTCTTTCCTCCGTGTGTCATCCATGAACCCAGGCGGCAGTATTGATCATCACACAAGGAGTCCATGTGCTGGACGAAGGTCCTGCTTGTCCTGTGTAAAATGACAACCGTATTTCAGTTTCTCCTCTGAGTAGAAGACTTGCACTATTGCACAGTGACAATCACTGCATAAAGTGTACTTGTGGAGACCTGTTTAGTTTTCTGTCCTTAAGTGAAACGCGCCTTTCATCCAAGGAAGATGGTCAAATTTTGTGCGCAGAACTCCTCACTTTTTCCAGATATTAGTAAGATAATTCTCTAATTTCAGGTCCCAAAAGTGCTTTTCTTTTCCCCCCCAAAAGGCAACTGGACTCTCTTTGTTTTTCCTTGAAGACGTTTCGCTTCCCATCCAAGAAGCTTTTTCAGTTCTGTCAGAACTGAAGATGCTTCTTGGATAAGAAGTGAAACGTCTTCAAGGAAAAACAAAGGGAGTCCATTTTCCTCTTGAAAAAGCACTTTTTGGACAACCATGACCTGGAGGACTGAGAATCTCCTTAGACATCTCTCTAACCAGGTTTTCGTCCTGGCCCAGCATCTTTGGAATAACCCATGAACTAGCACCTCTTACAGCTTCCCTATTGCCATCTACACGCGTCTGAGGTGTAGCGGCTACCGTGTCGCCAGTCTTCAGAGTCCTACTACTGATAAAGGCATTTTGTCGTTCCCGCAGGATTGCTACAATGGGGACAGAAAAAGTGGGTTTCCATGCAAAGGTTCACTCACTGGCTCAAGATCCCTAACTAGCTAAGCCTTCCCTTCAGAGCTGGTCAGGGGATCCTTCCTCAAGAGCTTCCTGGGCCAGTAGCGCTCTCTTATGGGGTGACTTGACCTGAACCTTTGCACCAGCCGGCAAATGTTCATGCAACATGTACAGACACTTATGTAAACCTCCACACACGTGTCCTTTGGCAGAGTTGTGCTATCCTCTGCTAAATTAACAGTGCATTGACCTGCCTCACGGCTGGATTTGTTAATCTCCCGTAGCAAACAAACAGGGGAGCCCCCAGATCTCCCACTGAAGACGAGCTTGTTTACCTGTAATCTCTTCAAATGGTCATCTCTGCACGCTCGCGTCTTGCACATCTTCAGATTCTCAGTTTGTTGAGTGCTCAGATTCCAGAACTCCCATCTGTTGGGGAAACTAAGGGAAAATTCATAGTTTTGATCAGATAGGCCCAAGCGAGGGCTTCCTTCCTGCCAAAGTCTCGGCTCTAACAGGTCCCAGTAAGAGCTTCTGGTCAGACATAGAAGTCACACGTACCAGTTCATAGTTGACACACAAGCAGCCTGTTCTCTGGAAATTATCCAGATTAGGTTAGGTTAGGTTAGGTTAGGTTAGGTTAGGTTAGGTTAGGTTAGATTAGATTAGATTAGATTAGATTAGATTAGATTAGATTAGATTAGAATTCTTTATTGGCCAAATGTGATTGGACATACAAGGAATTTGTCTTGGTGCATACGCTTTCAGTATACATAAAAAGACAAGATACATTTGTCAAGAATTATAAGGTACAAACTTAATGATAGTCATAGGGTACAAATAAGCAATCAGGAAACAATATCAATATAAATCTTAAGGATACCAGCAACAACGTTACAGTCATGCAGTCATAAATGGGAGGAGATGGGTGATAGGAACGATGAGAAGATTAATAGTAGTGCAGACTTAGTGAATAGTTTGACAGTGTTGAGGGAATTATTTTTTTAGCAGACTGATGGCGTTTGGGAAAAACCTGTTCTTGTGTCCAGTTGTTCTGCTGTGCAGTGCTCTACAGCATCATTTTGAGGGTAGGAGTTGAAACAGCTTATGTTCACCCACTGAATGCGCAACAGGCATGTCACAAATGAAAGTTGACGGAGGAGAGTTTGGGGTGTTGCTGAAGAAGAAGTCTAAGGGCTCCCTCCTACAGAACCTTGTTGGGGATTATGAGCTTTGTAGTTCAGCAACTCCTGGAGAACTGAAGTGGTTAATAAATGATATTATTTTCACAGAAGCAATGCTAAATCAGAATGCACAGAAGCTCTTAATTCATCCTCCTGTGGCATTTAGGTTTCAGATGGTCCAGGAGATGAACGATCGGAGTCTCCCTATGAAAGCGCCGATGAGGGTCTCGGGGAGGTCTCTCAGCTGTCCAAGAAGTCTGACCGAGGGACCACGGCCAGGAAGGAATCTGTTTGTCAGGTAAGGAAGGAAGATGCTTGTCAAGCAAATTCTCTTTCCAAAAACTATTGGAAAGACCAGGTTAGGGAGAGATTATCGTGGGGAAAAATGCATCTTAAGTGGTCACTAAGAGTCAACCCTGGATTTGATAGACAATTAAAGCTTGTCAAGGCATGTTCTTATTTGTAAATCTGAACATTTAACATGAACAAGTAGGTTGAAATATCCATTGGACTCCCTGTACTGAAAGAGTCTGCAAATGTTCCTTTTCTCCACCGCAAGAAGCCACAGAGGCCCACCCTCCACGGAAGCTCCCTCTTAAAACCAGCTGCGTGGCTGTCACGGGTCTCCCTTTGGCACGCATTCCAAGGAGGTTGAAAGTGGGCCTCTGCTCAATTCATCTGATTTTTTACAAAAATAAATAAAAGGAGCTCCTTGCCTTCACAAAGAAGGGAGAGGAGGAGCCGTTGACCGGAGCTCTTCGCCTTGTAAGGTTTGCCTTTCCTCTTCTCAAGGTCTGTGAGAAGCCTGGGGAAGTGATGTTGTGTGAAGGAGGCTGTCTTGGGGCTTTCCATGCCGGCTGCTGCGGCCTCTCCGGAAGGACCAAAGGACACTTTGTGTGTGGCGAGTGCACTTCAGGCAAGTCCTTCTTTTGTGGGGATGGGCGGCCTTTGGGCGCTTCCAGTGCAAAACGGTTGTCGCTCGGATCTCGCGCTTAAGGCACCTCATTACCAGAAAGCAGCGATAGGAAGCACGAAGCCTTTAAGGTTCACGCTGATATTAGAAAATAAAGGCAGTAATAATGTGCCTCTTTTTCCCTGCCCACCTTGCTCAGAAAGAGAAAGATTCCTTATTCCTTTGTTTTGTACCGGTAGCCCTCAACGACTGGTTTGGCTTTGCAATGAGCCCCCCCCCCCAAATATTTATGCTCTGGTTTCAAACTTGGGGCCACTGCGGTTCCCCCCCCCCCCCCCCCCCCAGTCATACAAAAAAAGTTTGGGCGCGATGAACAGTCGTAACTCAAGGACTATCTGTAAGGCGAAAGTCTTAAGGATTCCACCAGATCCAAGAACCTGGAGGCAGATTTGAGCATTCTTGGTTTATTGATTAAGTGAGCTGGAGAGGCCTTGAGTTCTGTCATCCATCCATCATTGCCTGATGGGGCTGGAAGTCCCTGGCTAAGCCCTGGTTTCCCAAGAGTAAAAAGGCTGCACGTTTCCTGCTGAAAATAATTTGATCCATCATCCTACAATCACCAAATCCGTTTTTCCCAAGTTTCCTTACTATTCTCTAAAAGAGATTTACAAATGTAGACACTGAATGGGGAAAGATGGATGCTTGTGAAGAAATGCCTGCAAAAAATGGGGTTTTTTTTAAAGAAAAACAATACTTTGCTTTAATTCCAGATACTTTAATACCAACTCTAGCTCCAGTTAAGAATGAACCTGGTTCCATTCTATTCGTCAGAAACACTGAAATGTTGTTTTAAATTTTCATTAGGTGTTCACACGTGTTTTGTGTGCAAGGAGAAGCAATTGGAAATTAAGCGCTGCATCGTATCTCACTGCGGGAAGTTTTACCATGAAGCCTGTGTGAAAAAATTTCCCCTCACCATTGTTGAAAACCGAGGCTTTCGGTGCCCTCTGCACAGCTGCGAGAGTTGCCACGTTGCTAATCCCTCAAACCCCAAAGTATCTAAAGGTATTTCCTTTCTTTCCTCCGCCCCCCCACCCCTCCTTCTTTCCTCCGAATCTCTTCTTGGGGCCCCCGCGGTTCCCCTTCAGAGGCCACACGGCACCATGGCTGCCAGTAATTACATAAGAGGTAGCCATGAATAGAGGTAGTCCCCAACTTACGACCACAATTAAGCATAAAATTTCTGTTGCCAAATGAGGCAGTTGTTAAGTAAATCTATTTGGAATGGAATGGAATGGAATGGAATGGAATGGAATGGAATGGAATGGAATGGAATGGAATGGAATAGCAGAGTTGGAAGGGACCTTGGAGGTCTTCTAGTCCAACTCCCTGCTTTGCCCCATTTTATCCTCCAGTCCAATTAGAGGATTGGGGTTTGGTGTGGTTCTGTTTTGGAAAGTTTGACTCGCATCTAAATGTCCATTTTATAGATATTTCTTCCACCTGCACATCCTCTTGTGTCTCCTTTTTGTCATTCCCCACATAAAGCCTCATTTTGTGTCCATGTGCCCACATGTATCACTCCAGAGGACACTTGCCTTTATTTCAGAAAGTAGCTCCTGGAAGCCCTTGGCATAATCTAACGCTTCCCAACCCCTTGAGAACTTTGAGATGGGCGTACTTCAACTCCCAGAATGCCCCAGCTGGCACAGTGGACTTCAATCCCGCAGCTGGCTGGGGAATTTGGGAGTTGAAGTCTGCCCACCTCAGAATTCTCAAGGGGTTGAGAATTGCTGCCATAATCCATTAGTTAGAGATGGATTTTTGTCACTCCAATTCTTTTTAAATTCCTAAGCATTTTTGCCAATATATTGTGACAAAAAAGGTGTGTGCATTTTTCTTTGTACCAGGCAAAATGATACGGTGCGTTCGCTGTCCGGTGGCTTACCACGTGGGTGACAATTGTGTGGCTGCTGGTTGTGCCATGCTTTCCTCCAGCAGCATTGTGTGTACCAACCACTTTACTGCCACAAAAGGGAAAAGCCACCATGCCCACGTGAACGTCAGCTGGTGTTTTGTCTGCTCAAAAGGTAAACAACAATATTATTGGAACGGTTCTTCAGTGCTGCGAAGGGATGGTGTGGTGGCTGTTCGGACTTTTTATTAAGTCTGAAGCCCTTTTATTTCTTGTGTCTGTTGCAAAAGCATTTTTTAAAAATTGATTTTGGTTCTGAATGGAACTGAAGAATTTGCATGTCTAAAATGTAAGAATGGGAAGAATTCTTTTGTAAGTTTTATAAGTGAGCAGGTGGGGCACAACTCCTCCCTGCTTCCCCCCCTCCCTTTGATTCCTGGAATCTGCTCCCAAAAATTCTCCTTTTGATGCTGCCTAACAAACATGGTTCAGGTGTTGTGCTTCCAGCTTTTCTTGGTCACAGAGGGAGCTGTTGATAGGAGGCACATCTCCCAAAGTTCCTTCTGCTGTTGTTCCCAGAGTAGATCCTAGCAAAGCCCGTAACCTTTGTGTAATTCCTTCTTGGTTGCGTGGATTTGGGCTTTAATCCTTAAGAGTGGAACATGTCAGCATTTTTACGCTTTAAATAAAGCTTTTTCCCCCTTTTCCTGTCATTGTTTTGTGCCCTTTGTTACAGGGGGGAGCCTGTTATGTTGTGAGTCTTGTCCTGCTGCGTTTCATCCTGACTGTTTGAACATTGAAATGCCAGACGGAAGCTGGTTTTGCAACGACTGCAAAGCAGGGAAGAAAATCCATTTTCAAGATATTATTTGGGTCAAACTGGGAAATTACAGGTTTGGACTTATAAACCTAATTTCAGTATTTTAAAAAAATCATTGTTCGTATCTGTGATTGTGCAGCTGGGAAAGGGGGAAGGGCCTTCGACAGAGGGGCGCCTGCATCAGCCAGATCTCTGGGAGGCTGACGTTCGTGTGTTCCCGAGAGAAGCATAGCAGCCTCAATCTCTTCCTCTCGCTGGGTTCTTTCTGTGGCAGGTGGTGGCCAGCCGAAGTCTGCCATCCCAAAAACGTCCCCCCAAATATCCAGAAAATGAAGCACGAGATTGGAGAGTTCCCGGTGTTCTTCTTTGGCTCCAAAGACTATTACTGGACCCATCAGGCTCGCGTCTTCCCCTACATGGAAGGAGACCGGGGAAGTCGATACCAGGCCATCAAAGGAATCGGGAAAGTCTTCAAAAATGGTAAAATATCTCACCTCAATTCCTGCTGTGCGACCGAAGTCTCTCGCATAGAGCCAGAATGCCGTGCAGTTCGCCCGTCAGTTGGGACTTCGGTATTTTGCTTTGCTGCACCTGGTGAGGGCACCTAGCTAAACTTGGCTGATTTTTGAAAAGCTAATCAGAGTCAGTGAGGTCCGAGGCTCTATTGTTGTAATAATTGCAGGCAGGTGATCCTTGACTTGTGGCCGGTCGTTTAGCAAACATTGGAAGTTACAACAGACTTACTGGGGGGCTGGATTTGAAGTTCCAAAGGTTTCCCCAGTGTCACATGGCCAAACTTCAGGTGTGCCGTACGTTGTCGTAAAACTCCAGCAAACCATTGGCTCATTTAATCAACCACTGTGGTTGCTTAATGACTGCCACAAAGAAATTGTTGTAAAATCGAGACCAGTCACTCCATTACAGTCATAAGTCAAGGACTACCTCTACACAGCTGTGTGAAATCACAGCTGCCAGTCCTTTAGCTGGCGTTGGTTTTCAGACACATCGCGTTCTTCCCAAGAACCTACAATGTTGTGATGTATGGATACAATAGAGATGCGGATCCAAGCAGTTAATGTGACAGAGGCCTATTCTTATAGGAAATACGTGTAGTTCTAACTTTAATAACTTTTTTTAAAAGCTTTGCAAGATGCGGAAACACGCTTCCGAGAGATAAAATTTCAACGGGAAGCCAAAGAAACTCAAGAAAATGAACGCAAGCCTCCCCCTTACAAACATATCAAGGTGAGTTGCTTTGAAGGACGGGGCTGGTCCCTCTCTGACCCCCAGGTTAGTCAGTCCGGTGATGGGCCCAGGATGTTCTGGGGTGAAGGAGGTCCCATAAAAGCAGAGGAAGTGGTTGGGAGTAAGAGAGGTGCCAAATACACGCCAGTGTGGAGGACTAACGTGGGTCAGTGAGTTTGGGTCGGGGCCTTTTGGGGGGGTGGATGTAACCAGTGCCGGTTCTTTGACATGCCAGGTCAATAAGCCCTTCGGGAAGGTCCAGATCTACACGGCGGATATTTCGGAGATCCCCAAATGCAACTGCAAACCCTCTGATGAAAACCCCTGCGGCCTCGACTCCGAATGCCTGAACCGGATGCTGATGTATGAATGCCACCCGCAAGTGTGCCCGGCCGGGGAGCGCTGCCAGAACCAGTGCTTCACCAAGCGCCAGTACCCCGAGACCAAGACCATCCGGACCGAGGGCAAAGGCTGGGGCTTGGTCGCCAAGAGGGACATCAAGAAGGTAGAGGTCATGGGGGAGGCCCCGCCGTGGGAGCAAGAATTCCTGAGGGGTCTTTTAGGTGCTTCTTTCTTTCTCTGGTTTACATCCCATCTTTTTTCCCCCTGTGGTTCAAGAGGTAAACACAGGTAGTCCTCGACTTACAACGGTTCATTTAGTGACCAGTCGAAGGATTGGAAAAAAAATTACTTAGGAATGTTTTTCACACTTACAACGGTTGTAGCATCCCTGTGGTCACATGGTCAAAACTCAAGACACGGTTGCAGTGTCCCAGAGTTACGTCGTCCCCTTTTGCAACCTTCTGACAAGCAAAGTCAGTGTGGAATCCAGGTTCACTTAACAACCGGGTTACTAATTCAATAACTGCAGTGATTCACTTAACAGCTGTGGCAAGGAAGGTCGTAAAATGGGACAAAACTCACTTCGAATGTCTCACTTAGCAACATAAATTTTGGGCTCCGTTGTGGTCGTAGGACTATCTGTATATGATATAAAGGCCAGGAAAAAGGAACTTGAAGAGAGGCCAAAATGCGCAGCCTTTGGGCTCTGACTTCATGATTATCAAGGGAAAAACTGGCCAGGTTTGAGGATTGTGCGGAGCCGCCGTGTCTCCCGGTTTCCTTCCGATGAGCAGCTGTGACTTTGTGCCCTGCAGGGAGAGTTCGTGAACGAGTACGTTGGGGAGGTGATTGATGAAGGAGAATGCATGGCCAGAATCAAATACGCTCATGAAAATGACATCACGCACTTTTACATGCTCACCATCGATAAGGTACGGTATTCTGACCAGGCTTAGCTTGGCACCGTCTTTGACCTTAAATCTTAACCCTGGCATCTATAAACACTGGAATTGATCAGCTTGCTTTTTATTCAGCAATAGCAGGACCCCCGTTCTTTCAGCGGGGGGGGGGGGGGGGGGAACCTACCCATCAAAAAGCCTATTGATCAGCCCCACTTTGGCTGAAGAATGAGTTCAAATATCTGGGTAGAAACTAGGGGAACGGGAAGCGGTAATATTCCTTTGACACCCAATTTTGAGTTAGGATTAATACTGCAATCCTGTATCTACGTCTCTTGGTGAACATTATGCCATTATGTGTAATGGCATTCACTTTTATGTAGAGGTGTATTGGGTGACGCTCCGAATTGAATATAGTAATATTCCAATAATACAATCTGAATTGTAGAAGAGAAGCTTGCATTATACGATAGCTCTGTATCTTTCATCTACAAATGCTTTTGCCCAAAAAGGCTGCCGAGGCTTCGACTTCACCTATCATTTCTGAATGGACTAATAATTGTTGAGAATCTCAACAATTACAGAAAGATTTTTGCTTGTCTTCTTGCTCTTTCGTATTCCAAGGACTGGAAATACTGAGCGCCAGTATCTCTATCCTCTCTGCTTTTCAAGAAAGGTTTGTTTTTAAAAACAGGAAGAAACCCAGTTTCTTTGCATTCTCCACTGAAGATGCAAAACAAAAAAATTTCTCTGTGAAATTCATCTTGAGATAAGATAGCCAAAGAACGAAACCGTCTCTTCCTTTCCCAAGCTAAACTGAAGAATAATTATATTTCTGACACATTTTTGTATGTTTCCCAGGTATCCTAACTTAGCTAGGTGGTGTGACATTGCTATAAGGCAAAATTAGTCAAATCAGAACTGTTGAGCTCCAAAATTCTAGATTTCTCTCAAAGGGTGCTTTCTTTAAGCGTGATAAAATTTACACGGATCACAGATTTAAGTTTGCCAAGGAAGAACTAACTACCCCCCCCCCCCCCCCCGCGGGACTAAGTCTCCGTTTCTGTTGAAAGGGTGCTGCCGTTGATCAGATTTTTGCTTGAATCCTTTGATTTCCAGGACCGCATCATTGACGCTGGGCCGAAAGGGAACTATTCTCGCTTTATGAATCACAGCTGCCAGCCCAACTGTGAGACCCTGAAGTGGACGGTGCACGGAGACACCCGCGTGGGCTTGTTTGCCGTCTGCGACATCCCTACAGGTACCAGCTGCTCTTCTACCGTCAGGGTTCTTTTTTCTTAAAAATAAATCAAACCTTAAAACCTGTTTGGAAAGTTTCTTCTATTGGCCACAGCTGAAACATCCTCCGAGCTTCTTGCCTGTGCTTAACTCGCCCTCTTCACGTAGCAGAGAAACCACAAACAAGATTTTTTAAAAAAATGATTTCGTTTAACAAAGCTGCGAAGCTGTGGGGCTTTTCCCAAGCTACTCTCTTCGTTTGGCCAAAACGCAACCATTTCCCTCTGCGATCCAATCTTCCAAGGATGCCTGGAAGCCTTAAAAGTCAGGCAGCCCCCAAATGCCCCCCTTGGGCTTGGACCCTGAGCCCGGTTGTTTTTTCCTGTTTGCAAGACCTCTCTGACCTTTGCTATCACCAGTTGCTCAAGCTCACTTGCTCTCTCCCCCTGTGGGAAGACCAACTTAAGCAATGTTAACATCCTTACAGGCAGTCATTGACTTATGACCATATTTGAGCACACATCTGTTTATTAATTAGTTTAATTAAATTAAGCCGCCTCTGTTTGGTGAGGCCTGGTCTCTTGATCTCTTCAGTGTTCCTGGCCTCCAGGGCACCAGTGGCTTCCTCTCCCCCCATGCATTAGGTTTAAGTTACAGGGATGGTTTAAAAAAAGAGAGAGAATCTTGTCGGACAAATCTCTGCTTCAAGCCCTTGAATTTTAAGCTTCCAAACCTCCTCACGGAGAAGGAGAGATGTTGGAAAAAGTTGGTCTCTCCCATCTTGTTCCCGTCTCTCAGTTGAAGATCTAACTCTGGTCTATGGAGGTTCTCAGTCATCCAGGTCAGGGTTGTCCCAAAGGGGCTTTTTGCCATTTGAAGAAGCCCCTTTGGGTCGTCCAACTTTTGCAAATCCAGATGGGCCTGGCTGGTCTTTATAATAGCTCAGTTGGAGATCTTTCCTCAAGGCCAGCAATGGAAAGCTATCCAAATTCACTGCTCAAACAATGATCAGGTGAATTGAGTGACCCCCGATCCTGTTTTATCTGTTGGTCAAAGAGATTTATGTCCATCTCAAGAAGATTTCAAGTCTGAATTCTGTCATTCCTAGCTTTCAAAAGCCAAGCTCTAAGGCACTTCCAGCAGAGGGACAACATTCTGTGCCTTGTGGTTAGCACAGCCCCTAGGTTCTTGGCACAGTTCCAGGTGCCCTAGTTTAGGAAGTATGTCCGTGTGTGCACCTGCCTCTCTTTGGATCGAGTGGGGAGTGTTTTGGTTTCTTTGACGTCTTCCTCCTCAGTCATCCTGGGGTGAAATGGGAACATCCTTTGGGAAAGGAGCCAATGTTCCTGTTCTAATGATGGTTCCAATAGAATTTTCCTCTTCTTTTCCCCTCAGGGACAGAATTAACCTTCAATTACAACCTTGACTGCCTGGGCAATGAAAAGACGGCGTGTAAATGTGGTGCTCCGAACTGCAGCGGCTTCCTTGGAGACAGACCAAAGGTATCCATCCCGTGTCGGCCTCTGAGTAGCCTTTCATGGGGCATCCTAAGGCAAGAGTTGTTGAACTAAGGCTCCTCAATACCAACTAACTTACAGAATGCACCCAAAATCTGGAACCCCTTAACTGCCAATGAATTTTGGCAAATTTTTAAAAACATTTTGTGATGTAAGAAAAATATATCACCATAAAACAATTTATGATGTAATGCAATATGTCAAAGAATGTTTCCTGTGGTCAACTCCTGATGTTTGACACTGCAGTGCAGGTGGTCCTTGACTTATGACAACAGTTGAGCCCAAAAGTTCTGTTGCTAAGCGAAACAGTTGTTAAGTGAGTTTTGCCCCATTTTACGACATTTCCTGCCACACTTGTTAAGGGAATCACTGTGGTTGTTCAGCAACAGGGTCGTTGAGTGAATCTGGCTTCCCCCCATTGACTTTGCTCATCAGAAGGTCGCAAAAGGGGATCACATAACCCCGGGACACACTGCGACCGTCATAAATACGAGCCAGTCGCCGAGCATCCAATTTTGATCACGTGACCCTGCAACAGTTGTAAATGTGAAAAATGGTCATAAGTCACTGTTGTCAGTGCCGTTGTAACTTTGAACGGTCACTAAACGAATGGTTGTTAAGTTGAGGACCACTTGAACTGTTCAACATGGGACACTGCAGACAACTGGTCGTTTGCATTCTTTGGGAGAGGGGACACAGAGAAACCTCCAAGTGGCCTCCATAACTCCAACAAGGATGCAAATGACCAGCTGTCTGCAAGGAACATAAGCCCTTCCCTTCCCCACCATCCAGTCAGAGCTGAAGAAGCTTCTCGGATGAGGAGCGAAACGACTTCAAAAGAAAAAAACAACTCCAGAAACTCCAGTTGCCTCTTGAGAAAAGCACCTTTGGGACCCCCAAGAATTGTGTTTAGTGGAGGAGCATTCAGTAAAATTACAAAATTGAAGGAGAGAAGAGAAGAGTGGATGATTTTGGCCTTTTGGCTGTCTGGTGCTTCTCTTTGGTTCTGTCTTGCACGGCCATCGTCAGTCACCACACGAGAAACATTTTGCAAGAGGGATCTCCACAGGTTTTATCATTTGAAATGGCTAAAAAACAGAGGGGAAGCTTCTTAAAGACTGCACTAATCTCCTAATCTGCAAAACGGAAACAACATCATCATCATCATCATTATTATTATTATTATTATTTTTATTAAGAATTCATCCTCCAGCGCCTCAGAAGAAAAAGGAAAGAAGACCAAAAGAAGAGCTAGAAGGCGTAAAACGAAAAGCGAAGCCAGGAAAAAAACAGAGGATTACTGTTTCCGCTGCGGGGACGGAGGGCAGCTTGTCTTGTGTGACCGGAAGTCTTGCACCAAGGCTTATCACCTCTCCTGCCTTGATTTGGTAAAACGTCCTTTCGGTGAGTAAGAAGGAAGCATTAAGATAAGCCTCACTTCTGTAACAAGGATTTTGGATCCTTGTAACAAGGATCATAATCAAACAAATCCCAGGTTTAGAAGGAGTTTTCCTACGGTTAAGCGTTGTCTCTGGTGCTTAAAATGTGGCTAAGCATCGCCAGCTGAATTGGTCCAAGGTAGAGCAGTAAGAAGGGAAAGGCCGATGTGGTTTTGTTGAGTGATTTGACGTGGGAGAACCGTTTAACCTGTTCTGTACGTGTGTACTCCTGCATGCCAGCTACACGAGAGGGGGGATGGGCAGGAGGAGGATGCCAGCGATCAGTCAGCCAGATCAGATGTCGCACCGTTAAGCTCAACAGAGCCATGTTCACCCGTCTCAGGGAGAGGGATGTGGGTTTCAGGCGTTGTCGTCCGTAGAAATGATAAGCAGAGATTCGTGGAGGGGAAACACCGCTCCAAAGCGAAACCGTACATTGTTAAGCTAATCGTAGTTTATTCAGCGGGAAGGAAAAGTCACTAAAGAGTCGCTCTCTGAATGTGTGTGTATAGCTTTAAACACTTTTTAAATAAAATGCTTCTTTTTCATTTTAAGCTGTCTTTCATTGGTTCTTGTCCACCACTTCGATAGCAGTCCTGTAGCCAGGGAGATAAAGAACGTGGCCACGGTTTAGTTCGTTGGCCGCCTTCTTCCAGTTGGTTCAGGTTGAGGCGAACACGGAGCCAAGGTCCTGGCAAGTGTTTCCGAGTTGACCTTTCGCCCTCTCTGTCTCTTCTTCCTTCCCACGGCAGGCAAATGGGAATGCCCCTGGCATCACTGCGATGTGTGTGGCAAGCCCTCGCTTTCCTTCTGCCATTTCTGTCCCAACTCCTTCTGCAAGGACCACCAAGAGGAGGCCATGCTGGAGCACAACTGGAGCGGACAGTTGTTTTGCCCCGACCACAGCGGGGAGAACTTCGCGGAGAAGAAAGCCAGGCGGCCTCCTAGAAAACTTTCTTCGGTCAAATGCAGGCGGCAAAGAAACAAGTGGAGGAGGACATAATATTAAGAGGAAGAAACTCCCCCCGCCAGCGCCAGTCCCGCTTGCCCAAGGTTGCCTTGTAAATAAGTTGTGAATAAGGTCAGGGAAGGACACACTTTTACACGTCTTGCGCAAGAGCTGGGGTTGCGGGGAGGGGAGCGATTTTTAAACCCACTGAGCCAACCGGCGGCAGGGCGCCTGCTGCATCTGCACTGATCATGAACTCTGGCCTGCCAAGTTCAGACATTTCAGGACAAACCAGGTTTTCTCTCCAGAAATAATGAGAATACTTGAACTGTTAGGAATGAAACAGTTCTTCCCCGCCGCTTCCTAAACGGAGGCGTGTTGATTTCCGACCGGCGACGGTGTTATGTGGACAGTCTCGTAGCTTTTGAAATAGTAGCCGCCACCACTCGGAAGCGTTTCGATAGAGAGGGCGAGAGAGAGAGAGAGAGACCTTGATTAGCCCAACGGGGTGAGATCCGCTTGACAGGATCGCATTAAATAAGGGGGGGCGGGGGGAAGTGTCGTACCATGGCTTTTGATTTTGTTTTGTTGTTTTAATTGTGATAACAATTCTTCTATCAAGACAAGGAAGCAGCAGACCTCTTGAGCCCGTGGCAAGCTTCGGAAAAAGAGTCCGGTCATCTGTGCCTCAGGTCAACTGTTTTAGTTGCAATAAGCAAAAAAAAAAAAAAATTGCATTACCAGTGTCCTCCTTTAAATGGATATTAAAATTTGTGCCCAATTTTTTAGATCGTATTTGCATAATAAAAGTATTTCAAAATCAAACCCATTTGAGACTTCTTTTGAGAAGACAGACAGGAATAAGCATCAAAATGATGCTGGAAGCAAAATTAACTCTTGAGGCAGCCGGCCTTCCCTCGCTGGGTTTTTGCATCCATCTTCTGGCTAAAAACGGGATTTGAAGCCCAACAGAGAGAGACATTTTTAGTGGCCAAGAAGCAGGTGAAACAGCCCCGTCACTGGCATCCCAAGCTGCTCCCGGTCGCTTCTCCCCCAGGAACGCATTGTGGGGCTTCTGTAGATCATTTTCTCCATGGACCCCCGACAGGATCCAGGCCATTATTTTAACCTGGTTCACCTTTTGCCTGCTTCTCCTCCTCCTCCTCCTCCTCTCACACCCAGTGGAATCCCAGTCTGTTCCGTTTTCAAGAGTTGCTGTGCTGACGGGCAGGAGGAGTGAATCCCAACTTCCTTTATATGAGGAGGAGGAAGGTGTTCCTGCATTCTTCAGGAGTGTTGCAAAGATATGAACAGAAGTAGTGCATTATAGAGTTTCACATGTGTCCTGGAGCAGTTTTTGAAAAATCCTTCAGCAAGGTTTCATGATAGGAAAATGGTAGGAGAGCCATGCTATGTCACAGTAGGTAAAATACAGTTTGCCTTTTGAGATTACAAATTTTGTTTAAAAACCACCTGAGCTTTCATGAACTGCACCTCGCTTCCTAAAGTACCTAGAGTGGTTGAGTAGATGTAAGATTTTAAATAAAATCGAGGGACGGAAAAGTCCTTCCCTCAATGCTGTTGAAACTTTACCCCCTTTGAATTGCCAGCGGTCTCTTGGCAGCAAGCACTTCCATTCACTCAGCTTGTTCGGTGGACTAGGGTCTAAAGAGAATTACCCTTGAGTTAGCGCATCACTTGGGCTCGCACTCGGGACCCAGGTCAAGGATGCCAAATAATAACACCACCGGGGCAAGAAGAAAAATGTACTTAGAAAAATCTGAACTTTATTACAGATATTATGCCGAAAATACGTACTCAAGGACATGAGGTTTTGCATTTACATCTGTACAAAAAACAAAATAGATAGAAAACATCTGGCCTGCTCTACTAGATAGGCAACATTTTACAAAACAACATTGCTTGTTAAAAGGGTACCAGAATCCCAAGGTCTCGGGGCTCAATTCCTAGCCTTGCCTTTTCTCTTCTGTTGGTGGCCGGGGGGGGGGGGGGGGGGGGGGGGGCACAGCGAGGAAAACCCCAAGGCTGCCAAGGACTTCTGGGGCCCCCTTGGCAAACTGGAGGGGTGGGAGGGAAGCTGCATGTTTGTCTCAACGGTAACTCTTCAGCTTGCCTGATGCTCGTGGCTGTTGGATACTAGAAATAATCTTACAGCTAGAATTAAGGCTCTAAAACATCCTTCTTCCCTCCCCCCCCCCCCCGGGGAAAAAGATCAGAACCGCGGGTAGGACTGGCCATTTGACTTCTTCTTGCCTTGTCGAGTTCCTTCTAAGCCACGCGTGACAACTGAAGGGCCTCGTTGCTCTGAGGAGCCTGCCGCGTCCCTTCCCGGCCTGCCTTGGCGGGGCTGCTTTCTAGCCCTCTAGCCTACAGATGCCAGGGACGCACCGCTGCAGTTCTTCCTGGACAGATGCAGCCCTTCACTTCCACGTACAGCATTGGCACCTGCCAGCCCAAACCAGATTTTAAAAAACCAGAGGTGGATTTCCCAAGAGCTCAGCAAAGACAAGACAAGGATCTAGTAAGAATGTTGTCTTTGAGGACATCCATGAGATTATTTCTGGGTTGCTCCATTAGCGGTTTCATGCCCTTCCTTGCACGGACTCTGAACAAAGAAGACTTCTAAGTCAAGGAAGAGCTCGGGCTGGGCAGGCCAACCCCCCCCCCCCCAACCTCACGACAAGGCAAAACCGCTCTCAGGTATGCCAGCTTCACACAAGCCATCTTACTATTTTGAAGCCATCTGAGCGAATTCCCCCACAGAAGGACCACATGGCCGCCACTGCTACTAATGGGAGGGAGGGAGGGAGGGAGGGTAGCCGCCAGTCTGGAGTCAAAGCCCTGCCCCCTTCTGACCTGTTCAGATCACGCAGCTGTGACACCGGCTGGGCTTTCTTTGCCCCCCCCCCACCCACCCCCTGGCTAAATACTCTAGAAGGGAGGGGGTGACACCTCGCTTATTTAAGAGCAGAACCACAAACACCTGCTGGTTGGCATTGCTCCAGGTCTTCCCAAGGCTTCTAGAAAAGTGCAGGCTAACTCCAAACCAGGTTTCTGGGTAAAAGAGGAATTGTAATGTATTCCAGAGATGGACACGATGTTCCAACAAACAGTTAATATTGCCTTTGCGCTTGAACACGCTAGGACACGTCACGCTACATGCCAGCAGAAGGGGGGGAGAGGCTTCCAACGTTAAAAGAACGCGGCCTCTTAAACTAATCTGAAGAAGCCATGTTGATACTGCATAAAACTGACAGGATTTGGTAAAACTAGTCCTGTCCTTTAAAATCCTGCTTCTAGGTTCCGGTCTAGCTGAAATGTTAAATCAAATGAAGCTGCACAAGAATCTCTTCTGAAACCTTTGGGGGGCTTTTGTGGTTCCGGTTGGCCCACTGGGGAGAAGTTAGAAACGGAGACAATTCAGGTACCTTACAAAAAAACCTCAAAGGCAGCCCATCTCTCCCCCCACCCCACCCCCCTTCCAGCTTAGGATTCTCCAGAGGGGCTCAGGATTTCGTTTCCAGCTGCAGGTTGGCCAAGGCTTCCTTCTTCCTCTCCCAGCCCACACAGCTTCCCTCGGCCTTCAGCTTAAAAGGAAATCTCCTACCCTCTGCCTACAATCCCAATGGACAGAAAGCAGCTCTTTCTTCTTAAAACTCTTCCTCTGCCTCAATGCCTAAATTGTGGAGCTGCCAATTCTTAGACTTCAAAGGCTGTCAAGTGAACTAAGGAGCCCAGAAACAAAGAAAACTGCTCTAAGTGGCCCTGGGAGAGACCTTTGCAATAAGGAGGTCCCTGCAAGCCCCGTCACTCCGGGAGTCGCCCCGCAGCCCTGCCTGATAACCCAGCTCGGATCCTCCTCCAGCAAAGGAGCCTCGTTGTGGTTCTGACTTGCTTCAATGGGAATGAGATTCCCCAAAAGCCTCACCGTCTTATGACACCCGCCAATATCAAGCTTTAGCCAATGCAGTCTGGTCATCCATCCTGCAAGGGAACCCTCTGAGGTCTTGGAATCACCGTGTTTCTCAGGAAATAAGACCCAGTCTTATTTCCTCTGAGACTTGAAAAGAAGCATTTGGCCTTGTTTTCGAGGCGGTCTTATTGAGTCTGACGTGCCGTCGCCTCCATTTCGAACCTTCAGCGTTCGGAATGGAGGCTTTTTGGTGAACGGGAGGAAAATGGGGGGAGGGGGGGATTTTCCAGCCTGACTTCCTTCCCTCAGTCCGTGCTGAGCTTGAGGAACAGATGACAGGCAGCAAAATCCCCCTCCCCATTTTCCTCCCGTTCGCCAAAAAAGCCTCCCGCGAGCCTCCCAAAAGAAGGCAAAAGCAAAGCAGCTGGCCGTGGAGCTGCTGGCTTCGGGGAAGCGGCCCAACAAGCAGAAGTGCTGCGCCCAGAAAGAGAAGGGCAAAAGCGGTATTTGCGCTGCCCCAAGGGGCCAGTGGGCTGCAGCCAGACAGTTGCCCGCCCCCCCCGCATGCCCCCACTCGCGTTGGCCACGCCCATCCCCCCCCAGGGCTTATTTTGAGGGTAGAGGTAATATTAGGCCCACCCCCTGAAAATTAGGGTTGGGCTTATTGGGGCGGGTCGTGTTTTTGGAGAAACACGGTAGCTACGTTAGAATTTAACCATTTTAAGAGTACTCAGAAGTTGATGATGCTCATTCAACTCATACACTCGGGGGGGGGGGGGGGGGGCTGGCTGGTCTCAAGGAAATGAAGGCTTATTATTTGTGCAATCTTGAGAAGCAGAAGAAAGAGGGCACATCCTACGCGTTTTTCACGGTGCCTCCAAAAAGGTCCCCCCCCCCCCCAAATGACAAAGGGTACTTGCAGGGGAAAAAAGAAACAGCCGAAGGAGCAGGGCCTATTTTTTTAACAAGAGAACTAGAGAGTCAACCGAGGTCCCTGCTGAGAAACGGCCTGGTGAAGGGGCTCCTCCCTTTCTGTCCTTTCTCAAGGCAGGCAAGTCAGAAGCCTCTTTTCTGCCAAACCGCCGGAGGCCGGGAGTCCCCGCATCCTTCCACAAGCCTACGATCAGGAGAGCTGCATGGCCGTGGCCGTGGCCTCTCGTCTTCCTACTTTGGCCAACCGCAACTGGGACACGGGCTGCTTACAAGAAGTCCTACACGGGAATGTCGTTCTGCTTTAGTGGACACACAACGTACAAGCTGGCTTTATTCTAGGATCTATTTGGTCTACATCTCCCCGCCACGGAATTCTTTAGGAAACATTTGTCATGGGCTTGTACTTCGTCAGACGGCTCCACTCGCCGGTGGCATAGTTCATCTCAAAGATGGTGTCCACCAGCACAGTGGTGCTTCCGGTCCCATCGTCGTTCGGCAAGACCTCCGTGTGCTCGCTTAGTTTGATCTGGATGACGTCGCCGTGCTCTTGACACGGGTTTTCTGGGGAGGAGAAATCAGAGATTCCAAAATCAGGTCCCTTCGAGGAATTGCGTGGCGCCAGAAATACCATTTAGGACAAAAACTAAGAAGGAAACCCGATCCTTCCCTGCCAGGTGCCCCAGCGCTCTTCAGCTGGCTCCTGTTCCTTCCTGCGAGGGGCAACCTTTGAGGACCAACCTCAACCTCGATGAAAGCAGTCTAACCTTCCCAACTACTTTATTTAAACTAAGTTTGCATATCGGTGTTACATGACCTCTGTAGACACCTCACACTAAGTAAAAGCAAACCTCCTTAACTGCTAACTTCTGATTCTTTGCCTGAAAAATTCTGGTAACTAAAATGTTTTCTCAGTGATATTTGTTTCGTGAAACTCCAGGAGAAGATAGTTGTTTCAATCGCTGTTGTTTCAATCGAAGAAGGCCCCGTCTTAAAAAGGACCAAAATACTCTATAATAAATTGATTTAGAAAACAACTACATTTTTTCCTATCTAGATCTACATCTAAATGTTATACAAAGAGACCACTAAATATTATTTTAGATAAAGTTATAGATTATCCTTACTCCCAATCAATCAAATTACTTAGCAATTGGGCACTGTCCGGGCTTCAGAGTTCAGTGACCTGTTTAGCGACAGGGAGTCATTGGCATCACAAAACATGGTTTCCACAACACGCTGAGAGGCACGTAAGAGGGTGGGAGCCCAAAAAATTATCAGTAGCAGAGGATGAGCTGCTGGGCTGTGCCACAGAATGATCACAAAACTCCATTCAAGGGCACACGTGCGCTCTCAACAACATCGAACCATTAAGTCTGCCTGCCACTGAGATCCACAAACATCCTATCAAAGTCAACCAGGAAAGTCTGAGGCTTAATATAAACCTGGCTGCTTGTCCAAGAGCCTGCCCAAAAGCAGGAGCGATCACGAATCACCCCTCCTCCTTCCCCCCCCAGGGCAAATCACGAGACTTCCCTGGAAAAGAACCCAACCAGGACTCGAGACGCTCAGATTAACCCACCGGAACCCGGCATCAAGGCAACAAATCAGAGACCAGCACTCCAAAAATGACCCAAATTTTGCCTCTTCCAGTATTGGCTTAGCAATCCTTCGGAGAGGAAGGTCACCCAGGTACCCACCTCTGGATCCCGCCATGAATCCAAGGATGAGAGCCTTCTCAGGCCTTGTAACTTTGTTTGCCATCTGGAATATTTCATGGGCTGCAAACAGTTGCTCCTTCTGCAATGAGTTTCAAGAATATATTCCATTGAAAACAACAGGAGGAAAACCATTTCCACAGGGCTGAAACTCCTGCCATCTTCACCGTTTTTCTCTCAGACACCCTCCCCACCTCCCCACGCCGCAGCCATGGCGCTGCCCGTTTCCCTGTAAATTGGAACATTTTAATACTTTTCGTCTCCTGGGGGCGCCTCCCAGGACCCCGGACAGCTAGTAATGCAGCCCCACCAGATAATAAAAGGCATCAAAATGTAAATGAGGTTTGTTATTGATATGCATTAACTATATTATATATTTTATATGTGGGCCAAGACAATTCCTCTTCTCTCAACATGGCCCAGGTGAGTCAAAAGGTTGGACAACCACGATCTGATGGAAAGTAACTGCCCACAACTGCTTCTCTTCAATAAACCCTCAATTGGAGGGGATGACGAACAGTAACGGTCTTGCACGACAGGCCTGCCCTCCATCCTCTGGCTCTTTTGTAGGGGCCATTTTAAAGAACAGAACAAAGCCGATGAACAGGCCTACGATACGCAACATTGTTTATTGATTGGTTTCCTTGCTTTATTAAATTTATTTGCCACCCATCTCCCTTTCCAGAGCAGCTCCGGGTGGCTTAATAATGCTGCCATGCCTGAAAAGACAGGAAATCTTTAAGCCCTGCCGGGCCACAAATTCTGCCACTCTGGCTGCATTCATCATCCGCGTTTGTGTTAGGGTCACACCTAAACCATGGAACCCGCACCCCAAATAGCTACAAAGCAGGATGCATACAAGCCTGGCCTGACTTTTTCCTATTGGGGAAACCAATCAGCAACGGGGGCCTTCGCGTTTCTTCCTCCACACCCACCAATCCCCAACCGCGACTGGACGGGGTGCACGAGATGCTTACTGTGAGAGAGAGCGCCTTCTTGGCAGAGGCATCCTGAGGAGCGGCTGGTGGTCCCTGCGTTGCCGGAGAGGTCACCGGAGGAGACAACGGGGACTCAGCGGTTGGGGCTGCCGCTGCTGCCGCCGCGGTGGTAGCAGTCAGATTCAAGTGACTATTGTACATGGGCGTCCGTTGCTTAAACTGAGCCACCGGGAGAGCAGGGGGGGTGGCGGCGGCCGAAGCAGCTTCTTCCTTAGCTTGCAGGGGGTCCCAGATGGAGCCAGCTGGATGTCAGGACAAACAGGCTGTGAGAGTAGAAGGGCTCATTAAGGCATACCTGTCGTATCACCTCCCTGCTCCTGTTCTCCTCCTCCTCCTCCTCCTCCTCATTCTTCTACCGAACTTCGTACAGCAACGTTACACGTTCGCTTCTTATGCAGCACAAAAAGTCCACGGCCACCACAAATTCCTTTAAAAAGCGTCCCACGTGGATCGTTTTTCCTTAATCTGAATTCTTGTGGCGACCCCGGGCCGGGGCTTATTCTCAGCACAGAATTCTAAGCTGCAAACAGCTGCACGGAACTAAGAACAAATCTACAGGAAAATCACCAACACGTATTCAGACTTATATGCTAAGGGGGCAAGAGGGAATCATCCCGGCAAACACCGAGAAGACGCACGCGGAATTGAGCTTAGGAAGATCATTTCACAACGGTGACCTATTCCCAGAGAAGTCAGGCAATATCGCAATAGCAACAGCACTGAAGACTTCTATACCGCTTCACAATGCTTCCCAGCCTCCTCTAAGCGGTTTACAGAGTCAGCCTCTGGCCCTCAACCATCTGGCTTCTCGTTTCACCCACCTCAGAAGGAGGGAAGGCTGAGTCCACCTTGAGCCTGGTGGGATTCGAACTGCCAAATTGCAGGCAGCCGGCAGTCAGCAGAAATAGCCCGCAGTACTGCACTCCAACCACTGCACCCCCACAGCTCAGAGTGTTTGCCTCGTTTACCTTCTCCAGGTTCTGCTTCTTCCTCAAATGTTATTTTCATTGTTATCATAACTTTTTGGCTTGGGACAGAACGTTCTTCAAAGACAGCGGCCTTCCCACGGTCTCTAAGCCAAATTCTGCAATCCCTTCATGCAACCCTGTGTTTACACTGTCACTTAAACCAGGGGTGGGCAACTGTGGCCCTTTTATGACTTGTGGACTTCAACTCCCAGAATTCCTGAGTCAGCCATGTTAGCTCAGGAATTCTGGGAATCGAAGCCCACAAGTCACAAAAGGGCCATAGTTGCCCACCTCTGACTTAAACCATCCACACAGATGCTGAAAACACAAAGTGGGGGGGGGGGGGGGGGGGGGGGG